>OX393552.1:74026118-74316118 GCA_947650365.1 Chamaelirium japonicum | reverse complement strand
TCAGACGAGCCTTTGAACCATGCATCTATAGGCTCAGCTTATACTGCCTAAAACCTATCCCGGAAATGATTACTAAATTCTCTGAGCAAAAACCAAAATCAAATTGGGTTTCTTACCTCATTATCTCTTACTTTTTCTGGTTTTTGTACTTTTCTATATTTTTTTATAATAGTCTGCAAAATGTTAGTAATAGAGCAAGTGAAACCAAATGTAGTATCACAACACTTCTAAAAACTTTTCTATATTTTTTTATAATAGTCTGCAAAATGTTAGCAATAGAGCAAGTGAAACCAAATGTAGTATCACAACACTTCTAAAAACTTTTCTATCAAAGCATGATTTCTCATCTCGTTTTAAAAAAACTGAACAGCAAAACGTCTCAAAATTACAAGGGCAAGCCTCCCCTAAACTATACACCTCATTTCATATTGGTCCCTCAACTTTTTTTTTTTAACAAATTGAACCCTCTATCATGAGCCATCTGCATTTTGCCCCCTCAGTCAATATTTTATCCTGAAAGTACCCTTATCAATTTCCAATAAGACTCAAATGATTCTTGAAATATTTCACATATGCTTATTAAACAAGGGTATTTTCGAAATAAAATTTGACAAAGGGGGTTAAGTGCAGTCCGAGCATAGCACAGGGTTCAAATTGTTCAAAAAAAAGTTGAGGGACCAATATGACAGGGGAGGTCTTTGTAATTTGCCCCAATTGTTAGGTCATATGCCTTACCAACTGAGCTATCTATTGGAGACAATAATCATGTGATGGACAATGTGATTTTGTTGAAAATGATCAAGTAAAACAAAGCAACTAACCATTTTTCTTCATACCACAGAATATCACTAACTAGCAAGTTTGCATGCGAGGAAAGGCAACCATATACATCGCTATCGGGGTGAAAAGTAACAAAATTTTAAGTACCTGAACAAATATTGAATCCATCCGTTCGCTGTTATTCATTTCCTCTTCGGTAAACATCTGTCCACACGCACTAACCTGGCCATCAAATGGCAGTGAGTAGAGAAAATTATGCAACATTTCTGTTATTACGAAGAAAGGGTATGAAACAAATTCTAACCAGTTGAACAGCGGCCAATCTCACAAACTCTTCCTCGTCGTGAAGAAGCATAACTGCGCAATTATAGCAGCACTCTATCATTGAGCTGTCGAAGCCAGACCCAGCTTCCTTCCACAATGCAACTAGACCGTCGAGGGCAGCTCTTCTTACAGAGGGGTAGAGGTCCACTGCACAACCAAGGAGGACTCGAAGCATGAGATGCACCGGAAGGAGAGTACAACTCCGAGGCCTCCTCACACTCGAAACCAGCAGATGAAGGAGCTGCGACCGGACAGATACAACCGGGCTCGCAGCAAGCTGGAATATGATATCCACGTCCAGTACCGAGGCAATTGGACATGAACCCTCCTCCTCTTCCCAGGCACCATCAGAAACAGAAGCAAGAACGGCGAGGGCGTCGGCGGCCAAATGCTCGCCGCCATCCAAGAGGGACCGGATCGCGCCAATCACTGAGGGCGCAAGGGGGCGGTGGAGGCTCGCCGCGTCCCGGAGCAGCTTGATGGCATGGCGGAGGTAGATCGGGTCCCGACCATGGCGGTCCAGGGATCGGAAGAGGGCGTCCGAGACGGCAAGGCGGGTGGAGTCGGAGGAATCGAGGTTTGCGAGAAGGGACCTGGCGGAGGCTAGGGCTTGGAGGCGGCTGCCGGAGTCGGATAGGGGGCCGAGGTGGAGATCGAGGCTTTCGAGAAGAAATTTCTCCATGCTTTTGATGTAATCAAATTGAGTTTTACTCAGATTTGAATAAAAATTTAAGGGCTGGAGATGGGGAAAGAGAGGGAAGGATGTGGATGCCAAACTCAATTTTTATATAGGTATTTTAAAAACTAATGCATTGGGCACGTGCCTTGCACGTGCAACAATTGATCCTTTTAAGACGTATATAAATTAAAAATAATCATCTATATAACATGGCACATTGGTTTTCTACTGACTAGACAAAACGGAAGTTGACTAGGACAAGCTGATTGGACAAAAATGAACCGGACCATTCGTTCAAAAATCAACGCGCAATCTCTATTTCCCCGTCAACCAACTATCTCCCCTTGGTTTCAAATCCCGACCCATTTAAACTGCACTAAACCCCTAAAATCTCGACCCATTTAAACTGCACTAAACATGACCGTTCATCCCGTGATCGTTGTTCGCATCAACGGCTATAAAACCGCCTGCTTAAATTTCGGCCGTCCCAAACCATCGGATCGATCTCAAGGAATCCGTTCGAATAGAAATAGTTGTGATTGATTGATTATAGGGGGAGGGGGAGTTGATCGTGACGAAGGCGCCCACTTCGTGCCAATCGGCACGGGCGAGAAAAATGGTTGTCCCTATGAATGCCGGTGTTATCGTCGAAAGTATTTTGTTACCGAAGGCGTTTAGATGTGTTGCCGCCAAAGGCGGCCCACTGCAGTGCCGACAGGCACGAGCATGCACTAGTTTTAGTATAGGGTATGGACTCGTGACATAATGATAGGGGCATAATGGTATATTGATAATTTTTGTAGTCTCAATAGGAAGTGCAAGAATGCAACACTTCCTTTCTTGTTTTTGTTTTAATGACATAGGATCCAAACATGGGGTATATGGACACTATATATATGTCAAACTATATTATTGTATTTCGGGTGTTGTACATGGGTATTGAGGTACCCATATCCATACCCATACTTGACGGTTATTTGGGTAGAGTTGCTATACTCATACCTTACCTAAGCCTTGTAAAAAGTATTAAGATATCAATACCAATATCCAAACGTTAACAGGGTAGAGTTCCCATCCCCATACATGCCCTACCAGGTAGAGTTCCTATACCAATATCCTACCCAAACCTTGTACAACCCATACCCAAATCTTGTAAAACCCTTTTGTACAACCCATACCCATACCTGAAAGTACATTTGTACCCATATCCGTACCAAATGTTTCGGGTCGGAGTTAGGTCATAAGTTAGAGGGACAGTTGGGTTTCGGGTATGGGTATTGGGGTATCCGATGCCCATACCTTACCCAAACATTTCCCTTGATGTTGTTTTAAAACATACGATTGAGAAGGGTAAAACGGAGAAGAAAATGTAGGTTGGAAAGAAGAATGAGATAGTGGATTAGTGGGATTACCCTTTCCATTATAGCCTTTGTTTTTTTAATGGATAAATAAGATTCAATCGATTAGTGGCAAAGAAAAGAAGGGCAAAATGGAAAACAAAAAGTAGGATTGAAGGAAGAATGGGTTAGTGGGATTTATTCCCATAACAGTCCTTGGTTTTTTAAATGGATAAATGACTCAAATTGATTAGTGGCAAAAGGGTAATATTCTTGGATGGTATTTGTGATTTTGTGTAGAGATAAATGGGAAGGGAAAAATTGGCATATTACAGTCCTAACCCTTGTGTTTGCTTTCATGACATAGGATTCAAAATACTAGTATGGATTAATATATAAGGCAAAGAGTAAAATGGGAACTCATGTAAAAGGATGGAAGGACCCAAAAGTGCGGATTGAGGGTTTGGGCGATCTAGGGTTTGGGCGAGAGAGAGCTAATGGTGATCTAGGGTTTGGGAAGGGGATCGTGACTTCGTGTTGGTGGAGCCGCTCAATGCAGGGGATCGCGACTTCGTGCGGCCACCCTCGCTGATGGCGGGATCTTCTGATGGTGCGGTGGCTGTTGGTGGTGGAGAGAGAGCATGGCTTCCTGTCTGTACTGGCAAACAACGAGGACTCCGCAATGGGGGAGCCGGTGTGTGTTGTTGGTGCGGGGTCATTGTCGTCCTCGGCGGTGGTGGGATTTTCGGACGGAGCTAGTAAGCTTGTGGGTTTGGATTCTTTTACCAGTCAACATAACCGTGGAAAGTTTGCTTGGATGTGCGTGGAGATTTCATTCCAGTAAGCCTTTCTTGCTGGGGTGTGGCTAGACTACTCGGACTTGTCTGTGTGGCAACCCTTTATTTTTAAGGGTGTGCCCAGTGTTTGCCTGCAGTGTGGGCATCTCGGAGATTCCTATATGGATTGCTCACAGGGCATTGTTGAACTGCAACGGTCGATGACGGTTGACAGGATAGTCACGATGGCGCCAGCGGGTGGAGGAGGTGGTGCCCATATCTGCAGGGCAACCGTCTGAGGCAACATGGACTACGGTCTAGCAGGGTAAACATAAATCGAGATTTTCGCGTGATCCAACGAGATCCTCTATGCACATCGAGGGCGGTGTTAGTGCAAATACTCCAGGGGCACCAACCGTACCAATTGGGTCGTCGGCTGTGCCTGATCTATGCAATACTTAGGTCTGCGATGAGCTCATGAGCGAGTCCCGAATCGATCCCAGATCACGAACAGGTTCCGAGCGATCGGACTCTCGGGGCATGGGTGGAGGTAGCGGTGACCCATCAGCGCAGGGTCGGGTCTCAGGGGACGTGAGGTCGACAACAGGGTGGCTCTAAAGGTGGTGCTAGTCGGTCGCAGGGGGGTCCCTCGTGGCCCCGTTCCGGGATCAGTGGGTTTGGTTATTGGCGATGGTTCTGCTAGTTCCGGGACCAGAGTTGGTGCGTCGGGACGAGTATCTGGGACACCTTTCAAGGATCGTGTGATGTCTCTTTTGAATGCGAGTTCTCTTCTCCACCTTTGGTGAAAAAGTGCCTCTTCCAAGGGCAGTTATCGAGGACCTCCGGCATTGGTGGTTGATGCCGTGCAAAAGGCATCACGACCTACTCATGCGGAGGTTGTTGCGAATGTTGTCTCTATGCTCGCAGCAGCCTCTCGATCTAGCGCATTTGTTGTAGACGATGCGGTGGCGAAACGCCGGAAGGAGGGGACGGATGACAACATTCCTGCGGACGCCATGGTTGGGGACCTTCCTCTCTAAGCGTCTGCCTAGTGATCTGGCTTGGTGTGCGCGGGCTTGTCTCCTTTTCAGTGTGCTTTGGTGTGGCTACGGCTTGTGATGCACATGAAATGATTGTGCGGGCTTGTCTCCTTTTTCAGGATGTATATATGGTGCATGGCTACGGCCTGAGATACACATGTAATGGTTGTGAGGGCTTGTCTCCTTTTCATGATGTATGGTGCGTGGCTACGAGTGATGTACTTGTAAGGACCTTTTTTGTGATCAATAGTGTAATCACCTTCTACCAAAAAAAAAAGAGTGGATTTATTTGGGGTGTATGGATATGGATGAATAGCAACCGGTTTTGGGGTTAAGCGGGTGCCGAGTTAGACAGGTGGGTTTAAATATAACTTTATTTTTCTTTATTAAAATATTTATATATAGAAGGAAAAAAATTGGCTTACTATAGTACTATTATTTAAAAATATTAAATCGTAGCAATGAAAAATTATTTTTGAAAAAGGTCTAAGATAAGAATTAGACAGGCACCGTCTCTTGCCAATTCGGTTGTCTAGAAAATTACCCAACATATGTGATATCCATAGTACATTTTCTCATCTATTACATTGGTAAAAAACAATACTTGTTGGCCATGTGCCGGTAGGTGAAAATTTTCAGCAAGTACTATGTAGAGGCTGAAAATGTACGCACGTAAATCAGAATTGGACAAGTGGCACACCTTTAGTCGGATAAAATGAAACGAGGGTATGGAAGCCGAAACGATTTAGCGTTAACGCCCTTTGCCCAAAAATTTTCTCAGAAAAAAGTTACAGAAAAAAGATGAGGTGTGTCACTTGTCCCATTCTGATACGCGTGCGTACATTTTCAGTGATTCACAGTGCGTGCTGAAAATTTTTCCGTGCCAGTAGAGTAGGCACATGGCAAGGTGGCATTGCAGGATCGGCGAAGAGAGGTATGGCCCAAGATATCAAAACTTAAAAAAAACCCGATAAAGTATAGTGTATTGGTACCCCCATAGGCTCAAGGCCTTAGTGGGTTTTTTTTATTTTTAATATCATGGGCCCCACTCCTCTTCACTAATCCGACCTACATTGGACCGGGGGGGCTCTCAAGTCCCCCCCCCCCCCCCCCCCCCACTTATAGTTTATTTTGTTCCAAATAACTCCCTAACGTTTGAAATGTTAGCACAAGACCTTTTTGTCAACTTCTTAATTTCCTCATTTGGTAATTTTTATCTGATGAAAGCTAAATTGAAAGAAGGGGGGGGGGGGGGGGGGTTTAAATGTTTTTGAGCTAAACTTCAGGAGGGGGAGGGGGAGCAAAGTGTAATTTACCCAAAAAACAATTCTAGACAAATTTTGGTTGCCAACTTTACATAGAAATGGTCACCACCAGCCGCCGCCGTCACATAGTCCACCCTCCAAGTCAATGCCCACCGTCATGCCACTGATCACCACCTCACCACCACATGTAGGGATGGCAACGGTGCGGTTTAAAACCGCACCGCATGGTGCGGTTTTGGTTTGCCAAAATATAAAACCGTCGCGGTGCGGTTTCGGTGTTGCGGTGCGGTTTCGGTTTTACCCAAAACCGCAAAAAAAACACACCGTTTAGACTATTATAATGTAAAACCGCGGTGCACCGCACCGCATGGTGCGGTTTTGGTTTTACATATGGTACACCGTCGCGGTGCGGTGCGGTTTCGGTGTGGCGGTTCGGTGTTGCGGTGCGATTTCGGTTTTGCTCAAAACCGCACCGTTGCCATCCCTAACCACATGAGCCACCTGTCGCAGCCGGCCACCACCCGTTGTTGTCGCCCGTATTGGTGACCCATAGTCGGCCTCGCCGTTTGCCTTCCACCGACACCCACCGCCGTTTGCCACCACCCGCGCACGTGGCATCCCCGTAGAGTTCATCCCATGGCCCTTAGTGAATAAGAATCGATGCCTATTTATAGGATTTTGGGGTATGTATGAATCCCCCCCCCCCCTCCCCCCCCCCCCCAAAAAAAAAAAAAAAAAAAAAAAAAGGATATGCTATAGGGCACCACACTCAAATTTTAATGATTATTGGTGAAAAACTTTACATGACGAAAGAACCCCCCATATTGGTAGAGGTAGTGGTGACTGGACAAACATGAACCGAACAGATCTAACCATTCATTCAAAAATCAACGCACAATCTTTGTTTCCTCGTCAACCAACTCCCTCCCCTTGGTTTCAAATCCGGACCCATTTAAACTGCATTAAATCTAAAATCCCAGCTCATTTAAACTGCACTAAACTTGACCGTTCATCCCGTGATCGTTGTTCGCATCAACGGCTATAGACCCTCCTGCTAAAATTTTGGGTGTCCCTATGAACCTCGTCAAAAGTGTTTTGTTGCCGCCAAAGGCGGTCCCCGCTGCAATGTTGACATATGTGTTGCCGCCGAAGGCGGCCCGCTGCAGTGCCGACAGGCACGGGCATGCACTAGTGCAATTATAAGCCCCATATAATCTTTATTTTAACCCAAAACATAGTTTCTCGCATTTTCAACAAGAAAAACAATGGTCAACAATAACAGCGGAAAGACATCATAAAATTCTACCTTTAAAACTTAAAATTTTGATGCGCTTAATCTCCTAAATGCCCAAAATTTGATCTCAAACCTGTCCTCACCTGATTTCATCACGCTGGTCTCAAAAAAAAGCTTTTTTTTTTGTAGGAACTACAGGGGTTCTATTCATGGCGCCCCAGCCCAAACAAAAGGAGGAATATTACAATTATTCAACTGCAACTTTTGCGAAGAGACTAGGAAGAAAATGCAGACTGGGACAGAAAACGAAGAAAAACCGATCCGAGCATCGGCACAGCCGTTGAGACCCCTCTTCACATGGAGAACCTGCACGAAGTGAAACCACGGGAGATATGTCTGCAGTCAGATTCAATATTATATATCCGCCATGGACAGGACATCAATGAGAACTTGAATGGTATAAAGAAAAACGGGCCTTAATGGGCTAGTCAAATCAGGTTTGATCTGAAATGGTTAGGTCTAGATTCGATCGTAATTGGGATGGATCGGGTTCAGCCTGTACACATGGGTCAGTTCAATCCGTATACAAAAATTGTAACTGGTTTCGAAAGACGAGGGTAATATGATAATTGAATTTAGGGTTTCAAATGAAACAAAACCCTATAACCCATCCTTAACCTGAGTGGCGTCCGTCGACCTCGACACCTTGACGCTGCTCGGCGTTTCCCTGCGCCGTCCTACCTGACGTCGTCCAGTGCTGCCCTGGTGCCGAGGCCACCGGATTGGCCTGGCTGACACCCTGATGCGGTAGTGCCACCGAAGACACAGCTTGATCGACCACCACGTGCGTTCTAAACCGAAAATTTGTTTTGATGGCATGTATGCACAGATTGCGACAAGTGCCGTCGACGGGCATATCTGAAAATGTGGAAACATGGACTTGTCCATTGATTCTCGGATCATCATGTGGAGACACCACGACCACTCCGAGAATTGATGAACAATTAGTTCAAGCATTGTAATTAGATCAGAACTGTAAATGCATGTCTACTGATCCAATCGACATGGACTTTGATACCGTATGTAAACTTTATTCTTCTACAAAGAAGATAGCACATGATCCATCATCGGATTGATTGAGATTGGATCGAACAATCTTGTAGCCATGGGAGCGGATGTCGCATATGTGAGAGAGATGGTGCAAGCGTGGGGAGATGTTGAGGTGTGATCATTCTGCTCATTGCCATAGTTCTCTACTTGGACCCCCAAAGATGATGGGGTGACTCTGAGAGAAAGAAGCGTTAGGATTAATTGGAGAGGCCAGGCCGAAAACCACGCTGGAGTATTTATAGAATCGATCTCCTACTCAACCAATCGTAGTGATTAAGTCAGGCTGGGTTAATCGGTTCAACCAACTCGAGTTCTACACACGTAGCTAGGGTGAGCCCCACTCTAACTGAACCACACCCTTTAGCGTATGTACGACTTGAAATGATCTGACCCGACCTAAACATGACCACATCGGATCGGGCCTACGACACTGGTCAAGCCTTGAAGATGGTGGACATAACCCATGTGACGAATGTAGGCTAGGCTCACTATTTGTAACAAATTCTTAATGGTAATAAGTTGGTTTTTTTGGGTTTTTTGGCCACCACCCGCTGTTGTCGCCCGTATTGGTGACCCATAGTCGGCCTCGCCGTTTGCCTTCCACCGACACCCACCGCCGTTTGCCACCACCCGCGCACGTGGCATCCCCGTAGAGTTCATCCCATGGCCCTTAGTGAATAAGAATCGATGCCTATTTATAGGATTTTGGGGTATGTATGAATCCCCCCCCCCCAAAAAAAAAAAAGAAAAAAAAAGAGGATATGCTATAGGGCACCACACTCAAATTTTAATGATTATTGGTGAAAAACTTTACATGGCGAAAGAACCCCCCACATTGGTAGAGGTAGTGGTGTAGCGGTAGGTGGTTAGAGGTGACGATGGATGATGGTGGTGGGCAGCGGCGTTACGGCGGTGGTTGTCTGTGGAAAGAGGAAATTAATGAGAGAGGGTGTGACAGATACCTTGCATATCGACGCATAACATACCAAGGTCCAAAAATATCATTTCCCTTGCGGCCGGATAGCTTTAACCAAGTTAAGTGAACGAATTGTAGCATACCCTAACATAAAGGGTCTACATACACAACTTAAATAATTTAAAAGGGTTTACTTGTAAATAGTCAGATGACAATGATTTATATGCACATAGACTAGAATTATGGGTTGATTACTGAGAGTAAGAAAAATAACTACATAAGTGCATAAATCTCATCACATAAACATTACATTTATGAGTTTAAACGTACCAAAATTAAATTTCACATATGCAATCGGTCTCATTGATAGAACAACAAGTTAGACTTTCAGAGCAAATTGTATCTCTATTTGCCAATAATAGATTGACTCATGCAGTACAAACACTTCAAGTTCCATGTCCTGTAAAGCAGACAGCCTTCCCTTGGGCCGAGAATTGCCCTCATTGGCGTACTCCCAAAACATGATCAAACATTTATATTGACCATATATGTATGTGTAATCCGCCATAACGACATCTTTCGATCCTTTGCGCCAACAATCACATGTCATACGGCCAGTGCCACAACTATATGCATCTTTTTACCTTTGGTTTTTTGTTAGCTAGATCACCCAAAATGAATGTTGTAAGATAGGTCTTATAGTCGCAATGCTCTTCCTTTGGGTCGACGTACCGTTGCGTACGTTACAAGGTTGCCCCAAACTTACAGCACTCACACGGGTCCCTTGACAATGCCTATAAATTCGACCAAGTGATAGCTTTCCTTTGGAACGGCTATCACCCGCATAAGCTACAAATTATATAACATGGCACGGCGGTTTTGTGCTGACCAGACAAAACATAAGCTAACTAGGACAAGCTGACTGGACAAACATGAACCGAACAGATCTAACCATTCATTCAAAAATCAACGCACAATCTTTGTTTCCCCGTCAACCAACTCCCTCCCCTTGGTTTCAAATCCGGACCCATTTAAACTGCAATAAATCCCTAAAATCCCAGCCCATTTAAACTGCACTAAACTTGACCGTTCATCCCGTGATCGTTGTTCGCATCAACGGCTACAGACCCTCCTGCTAAAATTTTGGGTGTCCCTATGAACCTCGTCAAAAGTGTTTTGTTGCCGCCAAAGGCGGTCCCCGCTGCAATGTTGACATATGTGTTGCCGCCGAAGGCGGCCCGCTGCAGTGCCGACAGGCACGGGCATGCACTAGTGCAATTATAAGCCCCATATAATCTTTAATTTTAACCCAAAACATAGTTTCTCGCATTTTCAACAAGAAAAACAATGGTCAACAATAACAGCGGAAAGACATCATAAAATTCTACCTTTAAAACTTAAAATTTTGATGCGCTTAATCTCCTAAATGCCCAAAATTTGATCTCAAACCTGTCCTCACCTTATTTCATCACGCTGGTCTCAAAAAAAAGCTTTTTTTTTTGGTAGGAACTACAGGCGTTCTATTCATGGCGCCCCAGCCCAAACAAAAGGAGGAATATTACAATTATTCAACTGCAATTTCTGCGAAGAGACTAGGAAGAAAATGCAGACTGGGACAGAAAACGAAGAAAAACCGATCCGAGCATCGGCACAGTCGTTGAGATCCCTCTTCACATGGAGAACCTGCACGAAGTGAAACCACGGAAGATATGTCTGCAGTCAGATACAATATTATATATCCGCCATGGACAGGACATCAATGAGAACTTGAATGGTATAAAGAAAAACAGGCCTTAATGGGCTAGTCAAATCAGGTTCGATCTGAAATGGTTAGGTCTAGATTCAATCGTAATTGGGATGGATCGGGTTCAGCCTGTACACATGGGTCAGTTCAATCCGTATACAAAAATTGTAACTGGTTTCGAAAGACGAGGGTAATATGGTAATTGAATTTAGGGTTTCAAATGAAACAAAACCCTATAACCCATCCTTAACCTGAGTCGCGTCCGTCGACCTCGACACCTTGACGCTGCTCGGCGTTTCCCTGCGCCATCCTACCTGACGTCGTCCAGTGCTGCCCTGATGCCAAGGCCACCGGATTGGCCTGGCTGACACCCTGATGCGGTAGTGCCACCGAAGACACAGCTTGATCGACCACCACGTGCGTTCTAAACCGAAAATTTGTTTTGATGGCATGTATGCACAGATTGCGACAAGTGCCGTCGACGGGCATATATGAAAATGTGGAAACATGGATTTGTCCATTGATTCTCGGATCATCATGTGGAGACACCACGACCAATCCGAGAATTGATGAACAATTAGTTCAAGCATTGTAATTAGATCATAACTGTAAATGCATGTCTACTGATCCAATCAACATGGACTTTGATACTGTATGTAAACTTTATTCTTCTACAAAGAAGATAGCACAGGATCCATCATCGGATTGATTGAGATTGGATCAAACAATCTTGTAGCCATGGGAGCGGATGTCGCATATGTGAGAGAGATGGTGCAAGCGAGGGGAGATGTTGAGGTGTGATCATTCTGCTCATTGCCATAGTTCTCTACTTGGACCCCCAAAGATGATGGGGTGACTCTGAGAGAAAGAAGCGTTAGGATTAATTGGAGAGGCCAGGCCGAAAACCACGCTGGAGTATTTATAGAATCGATCTCCTACTCAACCAATCGTAGTGATTAAGTCAGGCTGGGTTAATCGGTTCAACCAACTCGAGTTCTACACACGTAGCTAGGGTGAGCCCCACTCTAACTGAACCACACCCTTTAGCGTATGTACGACTTGAAATGATCTGACCCGACCTAAACATGACCACATCGGATCGGGCCTACGACACTGGTCAAGCCTTGAAGACGGTGGACATAACCCATGTGACGAATGTAGGCTAGGCTTACTATTTGTAACAAATTCTTAATGGTAATAAGTTGGTTTTTTGGGTTTTCAATGTAAGTTCTAATTCCCCCAAAAAAAAATTGATATTGCATGTGTGGATGGGTGGGTGGGAGGGAGGGAGGCGTTGGAGGTTTTCAAAATGGGTTTATTAATATTTAACTTTTTTTAATTAGTCGGGAAGGTTAAAACAAAGATGGTTTGTGACTCTTTGGTAAGCCTTGTGGCATACATGGTTGAAGGTTAGTTATCAAATCCTATTTGGAGCTATTTTAGTCAGATAAAATTAAGAGAAAATAGACTTACGTGTCATGGATGGGCTTAGAGACGCACTTTGCATGACACGATTGAGTCGTATTGAGGAGCCATTTTTCTTTTTGGCTAACTCGGGTGTGAGGCTCAGTGGGTCAGATTGGTTGATTCGTGTGCGGGGTCAGAGGTTCAGTGGGTTAGGTCAACTGGATGTGCGAGTAGACCCAATAGTGGGCTACACGGTGCACGGATAGCCCAAGGGTGCTTGTTGGAGATTTTATAATTTTTAAATTATTTAATATATATTTTAGTTTGATGGGAGACTAAGAAAGTGAATCAAATCGGCTAACCCGTGTACGGGTCAAAAGTTCAATTGGTTGACATTACCACCTATGGGTGTTACAACCTGTTGGTTGGATAGTTGGACCCAAGGGTGTTTATCACTACAAGAAACACATCATTTAGTCTCAAACTTTTAGTGACAGTTGCAAAAAACCGACACTAAATATATATTTTTAGCGACAGTCATCTACTTAATCGTCGCTTAAAGATAAATCATAAGTTGTGGAGAAAGTAAGGGGATGTAGTGTCAAACATATAGCGTCGGCTAACTGTCTCGTTGATGAAAAGTAATGTTTGGCTTCCGATTTTTTTTTTCGTCGCTATATCCCTCTGTTTTCACATACAATTAGCTACGATCAGCCGCATATCCATCGCTAAAGTAGAAGAAATTCCCGGCCGTTGTACCCGTTCTTAAATATATCACAAAAAAATCCCGCGTCTCCCAAAAAAATGCATGAACGGCGCGCGCAAATCAACCCGCCATATCTCTTCGAAATCTTTCTTAATCTATCATCGGCAACAAACCCCGCCCTAAAACCGCACGGCCAATTGATCCCTCTGCCGCACTACCCATCTATCATCAGAAAGAACGACTACCCTAGGATCCCTTTTCCGGTTCTGCAAGACTATCCGATTGGCAAGAACGGCTCCCCCTGCCCCAACGTTGGAGCTCTCTTCCGGTACTCTGAAACCCCTCTACCTGCCAGTCGATCCGATTCTACATAAAAAAATTTCAGAGTTTTGCAGTTGCTCAATCAAGAGGGTTTCCAGCAGTCCTTCATTAACAACCAGAAGTCCTTCATCAACAAACTGCTCAATCAAGAGGTTGAGGAGGTCATCGATCATGTCTGGGATCTCACATGTGCACTTCTCGCCAAGAACCTGCACTCCATCATTAACAACCTTCTTGCAGTAGGTGAGGGCCAACTTATTCCTTCAATCCCATCATTGCCCTGTTGGATCAATGCAATTCCATCAAAAACTTGTTAAAGCTTTTTTATTTTTTGTTGTCCTTGATTAATATAAGATCCTAAGGTACACCATGATTGATATAAGAGAGTCACTGCTAGTGTTTTCTTCATTTTTTTTCTTCTAATTTATACTTTGATTCATATATCCTATATCCATGGGAACTACATTGTATTTTTGCTGATACCATATACCATGGAAGGAGAATGGGTTCCCATACCAAAACCCCAATTTTATGATTCATATCATGCCACACAGTGTAAAAATTAACATTACCAAGGTTTGGTGACGAGACAATTGCTGATGCCACATACCATGGTGTCTAAAAGGTATGGTTTGTGTCCCTAAAAGTAATTCACCCTTCAGTCATTTACAAGTCTAACTTCGCTGATGAGAAATTTAAATCATATAATACATACTTGCATCTGTTGTTACTTAAAACTGCGTTAAAGAATTTTTGTCTAATCATATTTCAATCTGTATAACTTTTTTCAGTGTTGGGTGCCCTTAAGTTTTGGTTTTTGTTCCCAGATCATCCAATAGCTCAATATCCGGAGTTCGTATAAATTCTTGTGAATGAGGGTTCTGACTTGTTTCCATATTTTCAGATATTACCGGCATCAGATTCTTGGAATTTTGTGCTGCTCCTTGTCGTGGTTCGAGGAAAAGCATTATTTCTTTATCCAGGTAAATTTATATATTTGATTTTTTTTTTACAATTCAATCAATGCATGTGGCTTTTTATATTGATTTTTCAAAAGAAAAAAGTTGCATTGAATAGGACATTAAGCTGATTTCAATAACATGTGATAAAGGGAAAAGAAGAAGATATTCTTTCACTTTTGCTTTACCTTCAATCAACATAGAAAATTGAAATCTCTATTCTTTTCTTAACATGAATGATGAAAATACTTAAAATAAAATATGTTAAATTGTAGTTAAATCGATTCATCCTAGCATCAGTAAATTTACTCTCTTATTTTAAATTGGAACATTGTTCTTTTTTCTTTTAACTCTATGCTTGTTGGTCTTTAGTTGGGATAGATCATTTTGATATACAATGCAAAGAGTCTTGAAATAATCTAATCTATTTATAGATATGTATATGATTCCGAATCTTCAATGATAAGATATGGATCGAATTAATTGAATCTTTTTATTTTTGATCTCTAAGTTGATCAAAATCAATATTGTAATATTTGAAGAAACATGCAATTTTTTATCCTTCAATATCTAATTGGGTGTAACTTCCAGGATAGAATATTATTTTCTTTGATAAAATTGACACTATGTACTCCTTAAAGGATACGATTTTGGGCTTAGAATCACTCATCTATAATTAAATATTGTAAATAAGGGCAATTTGCTTAAAATGTATATGAGGTTAAGATCTATTGAAATGTGAACTTACAGTTTGTATACTTTACTAGGTTAACAAAAGAATCTTAAGTATTTGTTAATTAGATCTATTGTAGTTCGGTAACTATATACTAATACTAACCATTTTGAGTTCTGGTGACTATGTATTTTTTGTTGCAGATAGCACTAGCTTTAGTGTGATTTTCAATGGATAAAAGTTGGATGCAGAAGTCAAGAGCGAGCCCTGAGTATATCACCGGAGTTGAGGAATTCCTGAATTTTGCATTTGATTGTCCTATAGATGAGGATAGGATCCCATGTCCATGTACCAAATGTTGCAATATATACTTCAAGACTCGAGAAGATGTGCATGGTGACTTATTATGGAATGGTATAATGCAGAGTTACATCCATTGGACAAGCCATGGAGAAGAATATGGAGATGTCTATGTTAGGGATGAGTCTGAGGAGGGTGATAATATGCACGGAATGTTACAAGATGCATTTGGAATGTCAAACTTGGATGGTGGGGATGATAATCAATCAAATGAACGTAGTCCAGATGAGCCAAACAAGGAAGCACATAAATTTTACGATATGTTAAAGGATGCTGAGATTGAACTATACCCGGGTTGTACTAAATTTTCTAAACTATCTTTTCTTGTACGACTATATCACTTAAAATGTCTTAATAGTTGGAGTAACAAATCATTTGATATGCTACTTGAGTTATTAAAAGAGGCACTTCCTGTTGGTGAAATGTTGCCCAAGAATCACTATGAGTCAAAAAAGGTCTTTCGGGACCTTGGTTTGCATTACAATAAGATAGATGCTTGCCCTAATGATTGTATGCTATACTGGAAAGAATATGAAAATGCTGATGAGTGTGTCATATGTGGTGAGTCCAGGTGGAAATCAGTTAGTTGTCAATCTACTAAAGAGGCTTCTACTCCATCAATAAAGGATAAAAAGATAGCCGCCAAGATTTTACGTTATTTTCCCTTGAAACCCAGGCTTCAAAGATTATTCATGTCTTCAAAAACATCTAAGGATATGGTCTGGCATGCCGAGGGACGCACAAAGGATGGGTTATTAAGGCATCCAGCGGACTCTAAGGTGTGGAGAGATTTAGACGAGAAGTACCCATTATTTGGCTTGGAACCTCGTAATGTTAGACTTGGGCTAGCAAGTGACGGCTTTAATCCTTTTAGTACTATGAGTCTGGCACATAGCACATGGCCTGTTGTTCTTGTACCATACAACTTACCACCATGGATGTGTATGAAGCAACCATTTTTCATTCTATCATTGCTTATTCCAGGCCCTAAAGCTCCCGGGAACGACATCGATGTTTACATGCAGCCGTTAATAGAAGAGTTGAAGGAATTATGGGAAGATGGAGTTGAAACATATGACGCACATTCAAAACAGAATTTTCAAATGCATGCAGCAGTTTTATGGACTATTAATGACTTTCCAGCGTATGCTAATTTATCAGGATGGAGCACTAAGGGTGAAAAAGCTTGTCCCTCTTGTAACAAGGATACATGTTCGATCAGATTGCATAATGGACGCAAGTTTTGTTACATGGGACATCGTCGGTTTCTACCACTAGATCATAAGTTCCGATATAACAAGAGGTCTTTTGATGGCTCTAGGGAACTAAGACATGCACCAAATCCATTAAGTGGTAATGATGTACTTGATCAATTACATGACTACGATCAAGTCGTATTTGGTAAGGCAGATAAGGATAAGAATGGGAGGAAGAGAAAACGGAATGATTGCAAATTGTCAAAGAATTGGAAGAAAAAAAGTATATTCTTCCATCTACCATATTGGAAGGATATCGTGTTGCGGCATAATTTGGATGTTATGCACATTGAAAAGAATGTGTGTGACAGTGTGATTGGGACACTATTGAACATAGAGGAGAAAACAAAAGACAACTTGAAGGCTCGTTTGGATTTGAAGTTAATGGGTTTAAGGGAAAGACTTCACCCAAAACAGGAAGGGAGTAAGTTGTTACTTCCCCCGGCATGCTACTCAATGTCTTTAGATGAGAAAAGGAAGTTTTGTAAATGCTTAAAGGAAGTTAAGGTTCCAGATAATTATTCATCTAATATCTCACGATGTGTACAACTCAAACAGTGCAAGATCTCGGGGTTAAAGAGTCATGATTGTCATGTCCTCATCCAGCAGCTACTTCCTGTGGCAATACGTGGACTCTTACCCAAGGATGTGTGCCTAGTTTTGATTGAGTTATCCACTTTCTTCAGGAAATTATGTGCGAAGGTTTTAAGAGTTGGGGATCTAGAAGAACTTGAATCAAGGATTGCTTTAACACTTTGTAAATTAGAGATGATCTTTCTACCAGCATTTTTTGATATAATGGTGCACTTGCTTATTCATCTAGCTGGTGAGGCCATGGTTGCTGGACCAGTACAATATCGATGGATGTACTCAATTGAGAGGTTTGTATATTTATAATTTTAATTTATTGTTTGATGTTAAAATTTTCATTACCATCAATATTGTATTATCATAGGTACTTGCACACATTGAAGTCATATGTGCGTAATAAAAGTCGTCCTGAAGGTTCAATTGCCGAAGGATATCTTTCTGAAGAATGCTTGACATTTTGCTCGAGGTACTTGCATGGGACTGAGACAAGATTCAACCGACCAGATCGCAATTACGATGGTGGTGATTATGAGTTACAGGGGAAGTTATCCATTTTTCAAGGAATTGGTCGTGCTTTAGGGAAGGCAACCGCGCATATGCTAAGTACAGATGAGTGGGAACAAGCTCGTTTGTATGTACTGAACAACTGCGATGAAGTTGTCCCATTTATTGAGTAAGACTCCTTGTTTCGAATCTACCAATTATATGTAGATAATTAATTTAACATGTTCTTTTAAAGATATAATCAAGTGAATGATTTATTGTACAGGAAACATAAGCAAATAATTAAAGATGCTCGTAGTGGTAATATAAGTGCTAGGGATATCGATCTCACTCATACCAAGGAGTTTGGTGATTGGTTTGAACATCACGTACGTGTTTAGTATCATATCTTTTTATTTTTTGTTAAGTGTAGTCATAATTATACATAACTAATGTCAATATATTAATTTCATTCTTTACTCTATATAGGTTTCACAAATGCGACAAGATGGTGAACCTGTAAATGAACAACTCGAATCATTGTCTTTGGGCCCATCTCGCGCAGTGATGTGTTTTAAGGGATATATCACAAATGGATTCAGATTTCATACAAAAGATCGCGAGAGAAAAAGAAAAACTCAAAATAGTGGAGTTTTTGTGAATGCAGAGACACCAAGCTTTGCAAGTGCGAGAGACACAAACCCAATAACAGGCAGTGTTGGCTACTATGGTGTCTTAAACAATATTCTGGAATTGAAATATCTCGGTGGTAATCAGATTATATTATTTAAATGTGATTGGTCTGATGTCATGAACCGCAGTGGGAGGGGAATCAAGCAAGATGAGTATGGTTTCACCTGTGTGAATTTCGCACGGACCTTGGCTACCACCGAACCTTTTATTTTTGCAAATCAGGCACAACAAGTTTTTTATGTCCAAGATGTTACTGAAGCTAATTGGCATGTCGTGATAAAGACACAACCTCGGGACGTATACGATATGGAACTAGAAGTAGATCCGTATCAACAAAATGAGCTAGGATTGCACCAAGATTCAAACAACATGGTAGAAAGTGATGCTGATATTGTTACCTGGAATAGGGATGATATTGAGGGAGTTCTTGTTGATACTAATACGGTACTACATCATCGGAGCAAAGAACACGAAGGAACCTTTATTGATGACGATGATGGAGATGATATTGATGATGGTGATGGAGATAATAATTTCGAAAGCCAACAATTATGATACAAACTATATTTTGCTACAAGCAGTTTTATATTTTATTTTTCTTCCAATTTTAGAATTTGTATCCTTGTTATGCGGTTCAAGGACACTTAATATGTTACTTTGCTGCAAGTATGCTAGCTTTCTGTCTAATTTAGCTATATTATTTTATTGCTAGTCAATTGTCTTTTGGTTTTGATTCATAATATCTCTTATTAATTTAGTATTGCTCTATTACACATTATTCTCTCCACTTGAATGTGAACTCAATGTTTCAGCAACCACAAAAGCATCATCAAGAAGCTAAAAGTGTCTATTTTGTGAAGCACTAATCTAGTAGAGGTATAACAGAAGTCCTATGGAATACAATATTGAATAGTATTTGTTGAGTTTTTGAAGTCTAAATTTAATGTGTGTATTGCAAACCTTCGCATGTATTGCATTTATTTCATAACTTCAGAGTGATGTTGACATGTTTTTAGATGCTTAGTTTTCTTTGCTCCTTTCACCACATAGTGCTACCATGGTTCCGTCAGAATGACCTATTTGTAGGAAAATTGTTTCTCCATTTTGAAGTTGACTATTAGCACTCCCTATAATATATCCACTAAAGTTCTGAATGACCTTGCCGATTGTCTTAGAGTTTATAATGTGTGATCTGATGTGTCTCTTTACAAGTAGAGATCATGATTAGAACGTGGTTGGAATTGAAGAATCGGCTATTGAAGGAGCATAATGGTTTCAGTTTTTTGGTGCAGATTTTCCCGGTGTTCTTTACTTTGATGGAAAACTGTATCTGTTGTACACTCTGCTATGCACTGTAAACCAAGTTTTTTATGTATGCCTATATAAGGTTTTGTAGTATTACTAGTTCTTTTGGTCTAATATAAAAGTAATTGATGATTGACTATTTCAGGTGATAGCTATGGTTCGACGAAGTATGGAAAAATCTAGTCAGAATTCTTCTTTACAGAGATTAGACCTACCCTCAGAGGGGGCATCTAACACCCAAGATCAGCCTTCCAACACAGATGTTGGGGGAATGACCAACAACTCGAGTAAGATAGCAAATTATTTCTTTTTTAAGATAATTCATGTATACTTGCAATAATATTTTATTTTTTTGTTCTATATTTTTAACTTTCTAAACAGATTCAAGCATTGGAAAGAAGAGGACCCGAGGTCCCACGCGAGGCCTTAAGCTATTGGCTATGAGGCCCAATGAGAAGATACCGACACAGTTCAATCCTCATGGACAAGTGATAGGAGACCATAAAAAAGATTTTACCACTCTATGTGGTGTAACTGTGAGGACTCCTGGTAATTGCACATTGCAGGTAAAAAAATGGGCTGATGTTCCTGATCATTTCAAGGATAAAATGTGGAAGTGCATACAGGTATCTTAGAATTAATAGTTTGACATACTTGTTATTCTTCGTCTCCTTTGGTTCAAAGCATGATGTGTTCTTTTTTTATATATAATTTTCAGGATCGTGCTGTAGTCACTAATGACAATAGGAAATGGGTTGAGTTGAACTTGTCCATAAAATTTAAGAGTTATAGAAAAAAACTAAAGGATAAGTACTATTCTCCTTGGAATTCGGATGATGAGCGTCTTCGACATCCGCCGCCTAATATCTCAAGTGTTGATTGGGCCTGGCTCGTGCAATACTGGAGTACCCCAGAGGCAAAGGCATGAACATATAATTTTTTATTAGCTATTTTGCATATGTTAGATGATTATTGTAATGTCTTGAATTTATGTAGGTGGTATCCGAGAGAAATAAAATCAATCGTAGTAAGCTAATTGTGAATCATACTGGGGGAACAAAGAGTTTTGCTCAGTACATAGACGAAGAGGTATTAATTAAGCACTAAAATTCACATAAGTTCATTATATTACTTAATGTCTTAGAATTACTAATGAAATTAAATTTGTGCAATGATAGACTCGGGGTAGGACTGACGGGAGTATACCTACTCGAGCAGATATGTTCATCCTTACACATACCAAGAAGGATGGGACAATCGTTGATCCCAAATCAGCAGAGATTATTGTACGAATGATGGTTATTTTAACAAATATATATTCTTTTGATTGTTTATCCCTTGCAATTTTTAAGTTAGGTAATAAGTTTCTATTTTTAATGCAGTCAAAATTTAGGGAGCTATCAGAAATACAAGATGGAGGATCTTCTGTCTCAATTGATGATAGAATATATAACCAAGTGATGGGTCCAGAGCGGCATGGTCGGGTACGCGGTTATGGATTAGGTCCGACGCCAACGTCACTCTTTGGCTCCATATCTCGGCCCTCTCGGGTCGAGTATGATGAGATGTGTACTCTGGTTGAAGACCTACGTAAGTCGCATGATGAAATTGAGAGAAAATATGAGGAAATTAAGAGGTCGCAAGAGGAGACGGTACGTGCCATTGTGGTAGAGGCGATGCAACAGATGATGTCCAGCCAGCATGAACATTCTTCCAACGACAATAGAAGGTTGTGCCTTTTATATTTTTCATGATATATGCAGATTTTTTAAATATACTCTGATTGATTTTCTAAAAATTTCAGAGATTAAATGTTGTGTTTTGCTAGGCGTTGAGAAGGAAATCATTAAGGTGATAAATTGTTCATATTCATTGTTGTTACTTTGTTCTAATATTTTTTCATCTTGTTAATATCTTATTACAAATCTATGCTAACTCATATCTACTTACCCATTCTTTTTTTGGTGATGTGCAGGACAAATGTGCACAAATCTCTATTTCACCACATTCTGTAACAGACACACTGTGATGATATTTCTATCTGTTAATATTGTTATTTTTTTTTCTTTCTTGAGAACATGATGGATGTTTTATGTAGTAGGGTAGGAAAATACTTTGTGTGTAATGACTTCGGTTAAGTCTGTTAAATTTCTTAAAAATTGAACTTGTGTGGAAGGATTATATTTTACATTTTGTTGGTGTTTCCTAATTTTGTGAATTGGGGTGATTCATTTCATATTCTAATATTGTTAATGTGGGTGTTTGATTTAGCATAATATAGTGTTATCAAATGTTTGCATGTATATGATCAGGTTGCTATTATGTTTTGAGGGGTTGATGCCGACATGAATTTTAATCTTAGTGGTTACGGTGACAATCTGAAACAGGTATTTCATAATTTAAACGTTCAACAAATTAGTTTAGTTGATTGTTTTGTTGGATGGAGTATCTCTCTTATGGAGTCCTTTTTACTGGTTCACAGATGGGGAATTTGACCAAGGAAGAATTCTTGGGAGCCATGCTTCAGTTGGAAACTCAAGGAGTAGGATGAAATGGATGCAGCTTTTAAAGACCTGATTTTTAAGGCCTCTCTTCTCTGGGGTACTTTGTGGCTGTTGAGGACTTGAGGCCATCTTTGAGTGGAGATTTTTTTTTACTTGTACTTTGTTCTTGTTTACTACTCCTTTTGAGAATAATCCGTTGTAATTTTTCTAACCTTTAATACACGCCTCTTTTTAATTAAAATATGTAGAAGGTTTCAATGTATGATTAAATGGTTATGTACCATGAGATCTCCAATATAGGACCAGGTGGAGGAGGCCGTCGAAGCCATCAAGTCCTTCCGGCACCTTTGCTCCAGCCAATCCCAAGAATCCATCGACAACGTCCTCATCGACCTCTACAAGGTAACAACACGTCACTCACAATCACCTGAATCCCCCACCCTCTTCATGCTTCATTACCGATGGTGGCGCTGGGTTGTGTCTGTTGATCAGAAATGTGGGAGAGTGGAGGAGCAGATTGTGCTGATAAAGAACAAGCTTTGGAAGATATACAGAGGGGAGGCCTTCAATGGGAAGACAACCAAAACCGCGCGATTTCACGGCAAGAAGTTCCGGGTTTCGATCAAGCAAGAGATGTGCCGGCTCCTGGTAATCTCTTCATCATGCTCCAGCTGCTGCTTATCTTCACTCTCTCCAGGTTTTTGGGTTGTGGAGTAGCAGTCTGATTCATTTGACAAGGCAATCTAGGGTGGGCTTACATGCAGCAGGCCAACAACATTGCAGCAGAGGCGGTGTACTGCAAGGCGCAGATGATCGATCCGAACGCCAACAAGGCCTGCAACCTCGGGCTCTGCCTCATCCGGCAGGGCCGGTTCGAGGAGGCGCGGCACGTGCTCGAGGACGCGATGAGCGGCAGCTTTTCGGGCTCTGATGATGGCAAGACGATGAAGCGGGCCGAGGAGCTGCTGCGAGAGATCGAACCACTATCGCAGATTTCGGATGCGGACGTGGGTACAAGCCTGGAGGAGGAGATGATGGAGAGGCTGGAGCTTCTGGTGAATGAGTGGGAGCCATTCAGTCCGACGAGCCGATATTCGAGGAGATTTCATCCTTCAGGGATGAGATGGCTTGTTAGGCTGATTGATCACAGTTGTGTACATATGGATCAGGTTAATATTAATTTTTAGTATATTGTTGAATCTGTATTGTTGTGTTGCTTGGTCTATATGCATCTCATATTGGATGAATTCAGATATCCTAATTTGAACAAGGTTGCTACAGAATGGATTAGGAGACCCAGCAATTTATAAATATAGACTGTCAATGACAGTCACTAAAAGTCATAATATATTAATTAAAAAAATTAAACAAATGGCAATGGATTTTTAAGACTTTACCTAATGGCCAAATATATGATTTTCAGTGAGGGACGTACTATTTGACTGTCACTATAGCCAACAATTTTAGTGACGGCCAAATTACCTTCACTAAATAGTTTATTGCGTTGCAATATTCTTTTAGCGACGACCGATGGCCGCCACTAAAACTATCATTTGGTGTCATAGTTTGACCAATCTTTTGTCTCAAAAACTTATAGCGACGGGCGTTACCGATAGTAAATATGTATCTATAGCGACGGTCGGTTGTTGTCGATATAACCTTTAGTCACCATACCTATAGTGACGGCTAGCGACGGCCAGCTCGGCCGTCGCTAATACGTATAGTGACTACTTTCATTAGTTTTAGAGACGGCCGCGACCGTCACTAAAAGTACTTTTTCTTGTAGTGTATATTTAGCGATTTGAGCTGAACGGATGGCAAGGTATCTATTGGTGTGCGAACAGATGCAACACGTGATAAGAGGTGCTTCTTGGCACCTATTAGAGTTTGAAGAGATGCAACTCGACCAAATGGTGTATCGTGGAAGGGATGCATTGAGAGATCTATTGGCTCGTGAACCATTGCAACCAATGGGAAGGGGTGCATTGAGACATCTGTTGGCTTGTGAACCATTATAACCTATGGGAAGGGGTGCATTATGGTATTTGTTGGCTCGCGAACCATTGCAAACTGTGAGAAGGGGTACTGCATTGAGACACCCATTGGCCTGTGAACAAGTGCAACATTTGGTAATCAAAGGGTACCTTGGGCTGTATAAATTGAGATCCATATCTCACTCCGAACTAAGAATGATACACATTCTGAATCAGAATCATTACTTTCTCTTCTCCTACAAACTTCTCTCTACCATTATTATTTATTGTGTCCGTGTTTCAAGAGTGGTGTCTTCGCTTTTGTTGAGCACCGATCGAACTACGAAGGCTTGTCGTATCCTGGGAGTGAATCGTTGGTAACCCTACAACATTCTCACTAATTTGTGAGAGGAGATGAATAACGCTTTAAAGAAAGCGTATCTTTTACATACGCTTCAAGTCTCAATCTTTTTTATTCAACTAGCCAATGATCTCTATCGATAAATTGTTCAATATATAGTGCTTATACA
Organism: Chamaelirium japonicum; assembly: GCA_947650365.1. NCBI lineage: Eukaryota > Viridiplantae > Streptophyta > Magnoliopsida > Liliales > Melanthiaceae > Chamaelirium > Chamaelirium japonicum. Next base: position 74,291,152 of record OX393552.1, on the reverse strand, counting down.
CACTCGTTGAAGAAGAGGCCTCACGATTTGGGCTTGGCTCGAAGGATACAGGTTTTTGTCAGTTCGCCCAAGCGAAAGTGATTGATGATTTGAATAGGAGAAGTTTGTTCGGCCAGGCAAACCAGTCAGAATGGTGGCAGTTTATATGGTTTGCATCCGTGTGGTCCTAAAAGTGTATGAAGCATCCCTTGGCTTGCGAACCAATACAATATGTGACCAATCTAGAGATGCCTCGGATTCTGTAAATAGAGGCACATATCTTACTCTGAACAAATACTGATTGCACATCCGATTAGAACAATCGATCCTTTCGATTTCCCTACAAAGTGTTATTTCTTGTGTTTACTTCAGTGGTTGAAAAACCGGTATTGATATTCATATAAGTGGGTTTTCATCAGTGCTGGATGTAAACCCACAAGACTGTTTATCCTGAATGACAGTTCACAAGCACACCCGTTATAAACTATATGATGTGAATAATGTTTTAAAGAAAATTATGTTTATATGGGTCTCAGACTATGTTGTGTTGTGTTGTTGTTTTTTTTTAAGAGAGAGAGAGAGAGAGGAGGAGGGGGGGGGGGAATACAATGGCTCTCACCCCAGAGAGAGAGAGAGAGAGAGAGAGAGAGAGAGAGAGAGAGAGAGAGAGAGAGAGAGAGAGAGAGAGAGAGAGAGGAGGAGGGGGGGGGGGGAATACAATGGCTCTCACCCGCGAGAGAGAGAGAGAGAGAGAGAGAGAGAGAGAGAGAGAGAGAGAATGGAGGGAAAAAAGAAATGCCATCTCACTCTTTCATCCTTTCTCCGCTGTCGTCAGGCTGTTAGCTTTCAATTTGGTGCAGCTACATTAACTGCCCATCAGCATATACAGTTGCAACGCCCATCTATCTCGATTGACCACATGGGTTGAACGGCCTATACCACTGTACCTGCCGGAAAAAATTTCAGCACATCCCGCGTACCATACAACCGCGGGGCCCATTTCCCCCAGAGCCTATCAGCACGCCCTGACTTCTGGGGGCCACCACCACCACGTGCTGGGGCCGTTACCCCATGCCTCTTGAATCAAAGTGGGCCCCGCGGTTGTATGGTACGCAGGACGTACCGAAAATTTTTCCGGACCTGACAACCTCGCCAGAAGTGCTACAGTGCTTAGTTTCCCATGGTTAGAACTCACCCACGCTGACCAACCGGAACGGAAGGTAGTTCAGTTCACCCACTTCAATCCTGGCTAAGACACACCCATTTACCGGCTCGCCCGAATAGAGAAGCGCCACGTGTTCGTCACCTTGCCCATGCTACGAAGCAACGAGTAGGAGGCGTAGGTCACCACCACCTTCAAACCAAGAAAATTAGACTCATATTCCCCCTATAAATAGAAATTAATTAGGCTTCCTTTCTATCTCTCCTCTCTCTCTCTCTTCGTCTCGACGGCGCTTTGATTCCCACCCGGCGCCGGCGGATGAGATCGGAGTTACATTTGACGGCGTGCGTTCGAAGCTAGTCCTCACTCCGGTTCAAACTGCAACGGGAGTCCTACTCGCTGTTAAACGTCCGTTTAAGTGGGTTATTTAAGGCGACAGCTGTTTCCATGTCGCGGTTCGTAGATACTCTCCACCTCTTCGATCGGCGAGCATCCCCCATGGAAGAAGCCGAGGACATCGTCCGCAATGGCCACCTCCTCCACCACATCCGAAATGGCGGCGGCGGCGGCGGCGGCGGCGGCGGCACTGATCCCTCCCCCACGCTTGGTGAGCTCTTCAAGCGCGTCGGCGACGCCCACAACGGCGGAGGCGGCTACGGGACCGACGCTCCACCCCACCACCACGTCCTAGAGCTGAACGAGATGGCGGCTGGGCGGTCCCCACCATTCGTGCTCAAGTTCACGGATCTGACCTACAGCGTCAAGAACCCCAAGAAGCTCTCTCTCGTCCCGTGCTTCTCCCGCCGCAGTAGCCGGCTTGCCATGGATCCCGTCACCGCCGGCGTGGGGACTGAGGCTGTCAACGGGGGTAGGACGAAGACGCTGCTTGACTCGATATCAGGGGAGGCGAGGGAGGGGGAGATCATGGCGGTGCTGGGGGCGAGCGGGAGCGGTAAGTCTACCCTGATCGACGCCCTGGCGAACCGGATCTCGCGCGGGAGCCTCAAGGGCTCCGTCACGCTCAACGGGGAGAGCCTCCAGGAGGGGCGGCTGCTGAAGGCCATCTCGGCCTACGTGATGCAGGACGACCTCCTCTACCCGATGCTCACCGTCGAGGAAACGCTGATGTTCGCCGCCGAGTTCCGCCTCCCTCGCACCCTCTCGGCCTCCAAGAAGAAGAGCCGAGTGCAGGTCCTCATCGACCAACTCGGCCTCCGCAGCGCGGCCAAGACCATCATCGGCGACGAGGGCCACCGCGGCGTCTCCGGTGGAGAGCGCCGCCGGGTCTCCATCGGCATCGACATCATCCACGACCCGATCCTCCTGTTCCTCGACGAGCCCACCTCCGGCCTCGACTCCACCAGCGCCTTCATGGTGGTCAAGGTCCTGCAGCGCATCGCGCAGAGCGGCAGCGTTGTCATCATGTCCGTCCACCAGCCCAGCTACCGCATCCTCGGCCTCCTCGACCGCCTCCTCTTCCTCTCCCGCGGCCAGACCGTTTTCAGCGGGCCCCCCGACGGGCTTCCCCCCTTCTTCGCCGAGTTCGGCCACCCCATCCCGGAGAACGAGAACCGAACCGAGTTTGCCCTCGACCAAATACGAGAGCTCGAGGGTTCCCCGTTGGGCACCCGGCCCCTTGTCGAGTTCAACAAGTCCTGGCAGAGCCGCCACGCCGCCGCCTCTCAGAAAAAATCCGATCTCTCGCTGAAGGACGCCATCAGCGCGAGCATCTCCCGCGGCAAACTCGTCTCAGGCGCGACGGATGCCACTGTGACCGCATATTCGTCGGTGCCGACGTTCGCGAACCCGTTCTGGGTCGAGATGGCGGTGCTCACCAAGCGCGCCTTCACCAACTCCCGGCGGCAGCCCGAGCTCTTCGGCATCCGCCTCGGCGCGGTGGTGGTTACCGGCTTCATCCTGGCGACCATCTTCTGGAAGCTCGACGACTCCCCCAAGGGTGTCCAGGAGCGGCTCGGCTTCTTCGCCATCTCCATGTCGACGATGTTCTACACGTGCGCCGACGCCCTCCCCGTCTTTGTCCAGGACCGCTACATCTTCATGCGGGAGACGGCCTACAACGCCTACCGCCGTTCGTCCTACGTGCTGTCGAACTCGATCGTCGGAATCCCATCCCTCATCCTCCTCTCTGCCGCCTTCGCCGCGATCACCTTCTTCGCCGTCGGCCTCGCCGGCGGCGCGCAGGGCTTCTTCTTCTTCTTCTTGATCGTGCTCGCGGCCTTCTGGTCGGGGAGCGGGTTCGTGACGTTCCTGTCTGGCGTGGTGCCGCACGTGATGCTGGGCTACACGGTGGTGGTGGCGCTCCTGGCCTACTTCCTGCTGTTCAGCGGCTTCTTCATCACCCGGGACCGGATCCCGGACTACTGGATCTGGTTCCACTACTTGTCGCTGGTGAAGTACCCGTACGAGGCGGTGCTGCAGAACGAGTTCGGGGACACGAGCAAGTGCTTCGTGCGGGGGGCGCAGATGTTCGACAACACCCCGCTGGGGGCGCTGCCGGCGGCGCTGAAGGTGAGGGTGCTGGCGGCGATGAGTGGCGCGCTGGGGGTGGGCCTGACGAGCGAGACGTGCGTCACGACGGGGCCGGGGATACTGACGCAGCAGGGGGTGACGGACCTGAGCAAGTGGAGCTGCCTCCTCATCACCGTCGCGTGGGGGTTCTTCTTTCGGGTGCTCTTCTACGTGTCGCTGCTGCTGGGGAGCAAGAACAAAAGGAGATGATAGACTGTGGGTGAAAATGGAAAATACCTGGGGAAAAAAAAAGAAATTTACTTTTTGGGAGGAGTGAGTGTTTTTCCCACTTTACCCTTTTTCATTTCCTTTGATATTTACTTTTTATATTTCATTTTAAGCTGGGATCTTTTTTTCAAGATAATATTAAAAAAATTAATATTTAATTTAATAGTAGCCACCCAAAAGTATTTATCAGTGTAGCGCTTTAACAGCCACATTGCATGTCAGTGCCGAAAAACGAGTCGCGCATAAATTTTTATCTATATATTTATTCTCGAAAGAACCCGGTAACCGAGATATCAGCTTTAAACCCGGCTATATCGATTGTGGGTTTAATCGAAACCCAACCAGCAGTCTTTCACACGGAGCAATTTTCGCCTATGATTTTTTGTTAAAATCGGTATTTCGAATACTGGTATAAAACCGATAACTTAGATATCGGGTTCTCTTGAGAATAATAAATAAATAATATAAAGCTCGCTTTACGGCACTGATATGCAATGGCTGAGTGCTACACTGATAAATAGGTTAGGGATGTTGCTATTGAATTAAGTATTATTTTGAAATAAATACCTTTTCATCTCTAATTTAAAGGCATATTGTAAAAAAAAACTTAAAAAAAGTGGGTCCATGGCATCACACCAAATGTTGGGGATGGAAGCCTTGTTGGATCGAATGGACACGGTTCTCCTACTGCTCGCAATGTGCACCCTTGCTTGAAGAAGTTTCAATGTTTTCATAGAATGGTGGATCCTCGTCTCAGTAGACTTCAGAAAGGCATCCCAGCTGTGAAAGGGGAAGCGATATGTTGGGATAATGCTATGGACCTCGGAGCGAGAAAGGTTTTGATGTAGGACTTAAGAAATCAAGGATCGATAAATTACTCCATTGATATATCTGGATAATAAGAAAGGACGAGTCTCTCAATTACAAGGTGGTAGGTGGTGTTCCCCGGCTACCACTGGATAAATGAAGCTTATTTCGTGGAATTGTAGAGGGTTGGGGTGTCCCTCTTCAATTCCAAACCATCAAAATCTGGCTGGATGTATTATTCCTCTCGAAACAATTATTTTTTGAAAAAATAAGAAGAGTTGTGCAGGAAGAGTATCGGCATGGATAAGTGTTTTCCAATCAAAGCTGCAGGTGCTATCGACGGGTTGGCACTTCTTGAAAATCGAGTACTGACCTACTGACTCAACATGACTGCAAAAACTGCATTATCGCGGAGATCACATCTCGCCTTAGCTCCGCAACTCAATTATGCCCCTCTTTTATTTGGGAGATTTCAACGACCATGCCCCTCTTTTGTTTGGGAGATTTCAACGACCGTCCCTCGTAGTCAGACAAGTTGGGCAGTGCAATTCTGCCCCCTTTCTTAGTTTCGTCGCCTCAGAGACTTCATTAATAGACTGGATATCTCTTAAATTTGGGATTTAAAGTCTGACTTTCACGTGGACTAATAATGAACCTCTCTAGAATCACTTAAGAAAAATCTTCTTTTGAAAGAGAAAATTTACTTGAAGCAACACTCTATGGCCCACTGGTTAAAGGAGATGGACCATAACACTAGGTATTTTCACACAACTTTAAATAGAAAGCAAAAAAATCATATTGCATGACTAAAGGATGACTACAATGAATGGAATACAAATGATAACTTTAACAAATGGCACCTTATTGGCTACTTTTCAGATCTTTGTAAATTCTATCTTCGATTTAGTTTTTCTTTGAAATTGTGAATCTCTACCGTGTCATCTCACACCAAGACAAATATGTTGTTATGCAAAATAATCGATCAAGAGAAGAAGAAATGAGCCATTTTTAGGAGATTGCAAACCAAATGATTATTGCATTTAATGAAGCAACGACCAAAGTAACTAAATAATATATGCCATGCCAATTGTAAATATAACAGCTCAAATTTATATCTTAATAGGATAATTTTTGAATTTAGCGGCAAATGAATCTGCTATGCATATGAAGCATGGTAGACCTATAGATTTCAATTAAAGACAACCCCTGAAAGCGGATGTCAAATAAAAAATCATATCCTAATAACGCTTATATATATATATATATATATATATATATATATATATATATATATATATATATATATATCACACTCATGAAAATGTTATAAATAAGATATCCACTTTCTATGAAATCCCTGAAGTGTATGGCTATTGTCTTCTAAAATACATAAATCTCTTAAGTGACTATGAAAACCTCTTGAAGAGGAAATGCACCTAATAATAATGATATCTCTTTGTTTTATATATATTCAAGAGAAACGTGGGATCGTAAAGAGATGATCATTGATAATATATTCTTATAGTAGTAGCTAGTGAAGTCTCTAGGGACGAGGATGATACTGAACCACATACCATCAATGAATATCAACAAATAGATGATTGGTCATAATAGAGAGATGTTATTAATATTCAAAAATAACTGGATTCGCTTGAAAAACATGATATATTCTGATCGATAATACAAACACCAAAGGATATCAACACTGTAGGTTATAAATGGGTATTTATAAATAAGCGAAACGAAAAAAACAAAATCACTAGATATAAGGTACGACTTGTGACACAATATTTTTTGTAGGAATCTGGGATTGACTTCGAAGAGACATACTCTTCTACTATAAATGTAATAATATTTTGTTATTTAATAAGTTTAATAGTTTTTGAAAAACTAGACATGAGACTTATGGACATAGTAACTATATATTTATATAAAAAATTAGATACTAATATTTAAATAAAAATCTCTAAAAGATATAAAATGTCTTAAGCAAAGCTAAAGAGTATGTACTCACAAAACTATGACAGTCATTGTACGATTTATAACAATCTAGAAGAATGTGATACAACCACCTTAGTGAATACTTAACAAAAGAAGGGCATAAAAACAAGCACATTTGCCCATATATTTTTATTTTAAAAAAATATGAGAAAGGATATACTGTTTTGGTAATCTATGCCAATAACATAAATTTAATTGGGTTTTTTGAAAAGTTTAATAAAACAACTAGTTATTTAAGAAAAAAAATTAAAATGAAGGACTTGCGAAAACAAAATTTTGGCGTACAAATCAAACGCAACACTAGTTGAATATTAGTCAATCAATCAAAAAAATTTAAATGTCTTGAAACACTTTAACATGGACAAAGCACAACCATTTAGTACACCCATGTCCGTCAGCTCTCTTGATGTTAAGGAAAGCCTATATCGTCCAAAGTAGGATGAAATGACGATACTAGGCCTAGAAATACCATATCTAAGTATTATTGATGCAATATTATATCTATATAATAAGCTACAGTTTTGTGGGGGGTACAAACAACGGTTGTGATCGTCGTTCTCTAACCCACTCTCAACCACACGATCCCGCCGAAGAGTCCACTCTCCCTTCAAATACCAATGACATACCAATGACAAATTAACAGCTATGATTGATTTGCTTAAAGGCAAAGAATTATCATTATTCATCCCGTTCAAAAAGAATAAGATAATTAATTCGGCCAGCACTCTAAAAAGGAAAAGAGATTAATTCCCGTTAAACAAATCCCATCATGTAGCAAATCCGAGCTGGGTTAAATGGACGTTCGTGATTATAGGCCCTAAACAGCCCCTAAATCCGACCGTCCCTTTGTCTGCCCCTCTCTCTCTCTCTCTCTCTCTCTCTCTCTACACATCGCCTGCGATCTCTATAGTCCCCCTAAACCCGCGATCCTCTCTCTCTCTCTCTCTCTCTCTCTCTCTCTCTCTCTCTCTCTCTCTTCTCCCCCCCCCCTAAACCCGATCTCTACAGTCGATCTCTCTCTCTCTCGCGATCTCTACAGCCCCAAAATGGAAACCCAATTTCTACAGCCGATCTCTCTCTCTTTCGATCTCGATCTCTACAACCCCAAAATGGAAACCGACCCACTAATCCTGTGCGATCAAATCCCTCACCCGATCGTCTCTCTCCCCAAATGGAAACGACCACCGTGAAATTCCTGCAATCCCGTGTGATCACCTCCCTCGAGATTGATCGAAATCTATGGTCACCCTAAATGGAAATAGAGATAGAAAAAGATATTTCATGATATATCACCTATCTTCACTCATCGTGCAAAAGAGAAGAGAGATCGCTTCCCGCAGCTTTTCAGTCCACCCAGATCCAGGTATGTCTCCCTCTCTCTGATCCCTTATTCGATTGTTTTGTTCTGGGTTTTTTTTTTCGTTTTTTGTTTATTAACATCAGAATCGTGCATAAGAGAGATCCAGCTCTCTGATTTTTTTGTTTTTTGTTATTAACACCAGTTTCAAAAATGAACATTCCCGCAGCTTTTCAGTCCACCCAGATCCAGGTATGTCTCTCTCTCTGATCCCTTATTCGATTGTTCTGGGTTTTTTTTTTTGTTTTTTGTTTATTAACATCAGAATCGTGCATAAGAGAGATCCAGCTCTCTGATTTTTTTGTTTTTTGTTATTAACACCAGTTTCAAAAATGAACATTCCTGCTCCAAAAAAAAATGGTGATTTTTTGGCTGTGTATTGAACTCCCTGAGAAAATGACTTGGATGTTTGCTGTAGCAGATCAAGCTGGGTGTAACAGACGGTTGTGTTTTTTTCGTTTATTCGATTGTTCTGGGTTTTTTTTTCGTTTTTTGTTTATTAACATCAGAATCGTACGGTTGAAATGTCCGAAATTTTTGATAGAACTACATTTTTCTCTATGTACGATATCCAATTTTTTATTCTTTAATTCTCTTCTTGATACACACCTTTCTTTAACTCTCAATATGTTTTTTTTCTATTGTGTTCGCAGACGGACCCGACCCACGCAACCAACATGTCTCATGCAATCACCAATCCTGACTCCATGTTGGTCAATGATCACATAGTGCCCTACAATGCCCAAGGTGAGTTCTCCCTCCCTCCCTCCCTCAACCTTTCTCTCATTCTTTGTTTGTTTACTAATGTAAATTCTTTGTTTTTTTGTTATTCTTTTAAGTATATCTGCAGGAAAATTCTTTGTCTGACTCCCTCACCAATCCTGATTCCATGTTGGTAGACGAGGTGATGCCCATCGATCAGGTAATTCTCACCTACGCACCGCTCCACCGTTCCACCGATCAGGTTTAATTTATTTGTTCGTGTAATTGTTAGGTGTGCAAAAGAATTTCTCTCGCTACAGCATCTTATTTTGTTTTAGATCATCATCTTTTCTTTTCTTTTCTTTCTTTAGCATGAAGTGATGGATATCAACATGGACAAAGAGGAGGCCATCATCCACCATCCCCCTGCAGTCTCACCTAGGCACCGTTCCACCGATCAGGTTTAATTTATTTGCCGTCATTCAGATTCCGATTTTCATTCGCATTAAGATCTTGAGCTTATCGAGCTTGGGCTCAAAATGCCAATGCCAGGTATTTTGTTGATTGTAATGCCCGTGCCTACTTATTTTGTATTTTATGTATACAAAATCTGATTTGCAAATACGTGCGACGCCAAAGCAATGCACCAATGGGCAATGGGCAAAATTTTGTTGATTGTAATGCCCGTGTCATTTGTGATGCCAAAACAGGTATTTTGTTGATTGTAATGCCCGTGTCATTTGTGTTTTATGTATACCAGTATGAACCAATAGGCAAAATTTTCAAAATCTGATTTGTAAATATGTGCGACGCCAAAGCAATGCACCAATTGGCAATGGGCAAAATTTTGTTGATTGTAATGCCCGTGTCATTTGTGATGCCAAAACAGGTATTTTGTTGATTGTAATGTCTGTGTCATTTGTGTTTTATATAGTGTCATTATAAGTAGCATAAAACTGCTGATCCTTATACAGCAAGGTATAGGACAGGAAGGTCATGTTGCATTTCCCAGGGATCGTACTTCTTGACATCAATGAATGTCCACTTCATTTTCCACTTTATAACAGAGATCTCTATAGGCAAAGAAATTACTAATCACTTAAGAAGCATGTTCATCTTTGCGTATGTCGTTGCTGTGAGTAGTTGGTGGTTCTTGAGTTGATTTGCATGCATATTCAAATTAATGGATGGTGAATTGAGTGACTGTATTATTTTTGTTCTAACTATTTAGTATCAATTTATGAATCTCTAGAGCAAGAATGGGAGAAAAGAAGACGATATTTTATCCTGATTTTGAGGTTGGCAAATGATGATGATATTTTATCCTACACTCTGAACATTCAATGTGGATCCTACTCCGCTTATTGCCTGATGCCATCTTCTCCTAGAGAGTTTTTAGTTATTCCCCTTTTTGTCATTTGACATTTGTGATATGCTTACATGCTGAGTTTATTTTTGCCTTCATAAATTTTTTAATATATCTATGTGGATGGCAAATGATGATAATATTTTATCCTATACTCTGAACCTTTTATGTGGATTCTACTCCGCTTATTGTCTGATGCCATAATGCCGTCTTCACCATGAGTTTTTAGTTGTACCTTTCCTTCGACATTTGTGATAAGCTGCCTATATGTTGTGCTTTGTTATAATTTTTAATTGATAAATTGAGACATTGTTATGGGCATAATGATATGGTCAACTCTGCCTTTTCCCAAGAAATGTTATCCGCAACTCACATAGATAAATATTTTCAGTTTGTCTTGCTCGATCGATACATTTCTTTTGAAATCTTCACAACATCCGTTCTTACAGCCATTCGTTCGCAGCCATCCATCCGTTCGCAGCCATCCGTTCGAGCCATTCGTTCGCAGCTATCAGGTCGTTCTGCGATTGGGTTCTGCGATTCGTTCACAGCCATCAGCCATCCGTTCACAGCCATTCGTTCGCAGCCATCAGCCATCCGTTCACAGCCATTTTAGAATTCCCAAATATGATGATGATTCTGTGTTAGGGGTGATCCGATTTTGACTTCTGATACAGGCGATCATTAGAAGTAATGGGGACAAACTTCTAGCAAGGTTCTGATGCCTCGATTAAGAGAACTTTTGTATTGCGTAAGACTTAATGAATAGGGAAAATAAGTGCACATGAAGGAAATATTTTGACTTCTGATATTTTAACTTAATGAATAGGGAAAATAGTTTGTGCGTAGTCGTGTCAGAGATAAAACGATTCAGCTGGCCTATCCGTCGTCTGAATGTTGTTTTCCCAAATATGATGATGATTCTGTGTTAGGGGTGATCCGATTTTGACTTCTGATACAGGCGATCATTAGAAGTAATGGGGACAAACTTCTAGCAAGGTTCTGATGCCTCGATTAAGAGAACTTTTGTATTGCGTAAAATTTAATGAACAGGGAAAATAAGTGCACATGATTGTTATCTATCTAAAAGTAGTGTTCTCGCCCTTGAAGTCTTTTGCCACCATCGAAATATTTTTTTGCCACCCTCGAAATAATTTCACCTTCCGCGAAATATTGTCCTCGCCCTCGAAATCTTTTGCGTGCCGACAGGCACGGGCATTACTAGTTTAGTACAATACTCGATGCTGAACATAGCTTTCTAGTCAATCTTTTGGCAATATATAGTTTTACACCAACTCATAGGCATTGAAATTGTATCAAACATATTATGAGATATCTTCGAGCTACAATTGATATGAGTTTATTTTATTCTACATCAAACAAATTGTATTTAGTAGGTTATACAAATTTAGGTTATCTCTCTGATCCTTATAAGGGACATTCACAAACATATTATGTCTTTATTAGTAGCAATGCAACTATCTCATGACGCTCTACTAAACTAACATTGATAGCCACTTCCTCCAACCTTTCAAAAATAGTGGCACTTCATTAAGCATGTCGAGAATGTGTTTGACTCAAATCTTTAATTCAAAATATATTCAAAACGCTTGTCAACTATCTCCAACCATATATGTTTCAATTGTTATCTATGACGATAATGTTGCTTGTATTGCTTAAATCCAAGGAGGTTATGTCATGGAAGATAGGATAACTAGCATATTTTATCAAAGTTTTTCTATACACATGAACTCCAGAAGACCCATGAAATCGAAATCAAGTAAGTTCGCTCCAATAACATCTTACAGATATTTTTACCAAAGTCTTGCCAAAGTCAATTTTTCAAAAAATGGTGTACAATATTGATATATGTAGACTCAATCATCAGACAAATTGAAGTTTGCAGTTATCAGAGGGAGTAACAATTTGGGGAAAGCATCTAGAAGTATGCATCTTAGGGCATGTGCATGCTGTACTCTTTTTATTTAACTAGATTTTGTTCCATTGATTTAAACTATTAAATATTTTTAACGAAGCATTATTATGCGTGTCCAATAATAATTCAATGATACTAAAGAATGTTGTACTATTTTTCCTTCACTCTGGTTTATTCCACTGGTTTTTTTCTTAGCAATGTTTTAATAAGGCCGACCAACAACTATCATTGAATATCGGACATCCCAGGAGGGATGTTGTAAGTATATTTATCCTAGTGTGACCCCCCCCCCCCGGGCGAGGCTCAGACTTTGCTTAACCCTTTGATGAGAAATACATGGCCCCCAAACGTCGCATTTGAGTCGCTCCCTAGAGAAAACCGAATAAAAAATAAATAAATGCAGTGTTTAAGGTCCGGACTTCGCTCAGCCCTCCAATGAGAAACATATGACCCCCAATAGTCGTATGAGTCGCTCCCTAGAGAAAACTGAATAAGAAACAAATGAATGCTACCAATGAATGCTACGTTTGAGGTCCGGGCCTCGCTCAGGCTTCCGATGAGAAACACATAGCCCTAACAACCCATGTGAGTCGCTCGCTAGAGAAAACCAAATAATAAATAATTGAATGCTACTAATAAATGGAATGTTTAATGGGATCATAATTTCTACGCGTTCACACTGAATGGTTGAGGTTCCACCTCTATCATTCAATGTCACAACTTCCTTGCGAGGCTTAGTTGGGATTGCCTTTCTTGGCGTCTAAAGGAGAATGGTCGTCGATATATCCGCAAGAACCATCCATTGTAAGTTTTATTTTTCCTTCATTTTTCTCATTTTAGTTGTCTCTTTTTTCTTCTTTAGTTAGTACACTACTGTGCTACTAGTATGCAGTGGCTCCCTTGTGCCACTGTGACCACCTGAAAGAATGATGATAGTGACTCTCTTGATCCATTGTGAACATCTAAAAGCAAGATGACAACAATTTATAGTTATTCGAAATAGAAAAGAGGTACCAAAAGTGAAAATGAGGGTATAATTCAAGGGGTGTTTATGTAATTTGCCCAAAAAAGATTTTTAGTGATGAATAGAAAAATTAGTAGAGATTGGTTGAAACTTCCATTTTCTCCTTGAGCTCTAAATTCCTCACTTTGTGATGATTTGTCAACAGGTTCTCGAATCTACAAGTACGGTGCTTATGATTTCAGTAGCCGACTTGCTTGCAGAACGCAAATAGCAACAGATCTCAGAGGCGAGCTTCAAGTTCTGAGATCAGCATGTGCATGGTTGGAAAATTATTGTGCCGACTTCAAAGGTGCACACGATGAGTGCACACACTAAGAATGAAAGGCGCCAAGAATTTGCCATCCCAAAGTGCGATCACGCCAGGTCCTATTAGTAAATACATATTAGTAAAAAAAATTTAAAAAAATTTAGACAAGATTTCACAAAAAAATATTTACTACAATGATTTCACTGTAGCAAAAAAGTAACAATTTATGAAGATTGTTACTCTTTTGGCTATAGTGCTTTTGTTAGGCTCAGACCAGTGCCCACAGATACAACTGCACGTGGGGTCTTGCTCATGTGTACAACTGTATGCATGGCTAAAGGGTACTTTTTTCTATTGGAAGGACTTAATGCTAATTAATTATTTAAGTAGTTTTTATCACTAAATTCCATTTGTTAGAGGGACCTATCACTCATTTCCCCCCCCAAAAAAACTGAGCTTCTGAGCATGGGTAAAATGGTTTTACAGGCCATGCCGATGCCACCATTCATCTAGAACTCGATATACCCCGGCAGGGAAAATGTTTTTTTTTTTCTCATTTGTACCTCTAACAAAGTTTGATATTTTGGGGAAAACCCCTCATATTGTACAAATTATCGATGCATCCTTCAGTTATCTAAATATTTGCAAAGCAATCCATAGAACTAAAGTTTTTTTTATCATTTTACCATTGGAATCGGGGTTGTTTAATAACATCAGGGGAATTTTATTCAGACCCCAGAAATGACGAGTATATCCCGTTTCTCATGGGAAACCAGTCCCCTTTTTTTATTATGGTAAGAATGCCCCAACTATCCCATATCCCATTCCTCCTTTCCAGTGTACCCTATCATCCTCTTTCCATACCACATTCCCTCCAAACCTCCATACCCCATCATTTTCTTGTCAGCACGTCTGTAGCCGGCATACCCCTGACGCCTCGTCGTCCATCTCTGATGTCGGTGGCTCTGGCACCAATCTCTAATGCCGGCATCTTCCATTGCACTGAACAACCAAACATGATGAGCGAAGGGGAGGAAAAGGGAGGCAACGGTGACTCCAGCGATGAAAAAAAGAAAAGTGAGAAAGGGGAGGAGAAGGGAAGGCACCGGCATTGAAAGTGAGTGGCAGAGGCGTTGGGGTATGCCGGTTACGGGCTTGCCGACATGGGAAGTGGGTGGTGGCGACGTCGGGAGTTGGGGGTATGTCTGTGACGGATGTGCTAGCATCGAAAGCGTGCGGTGGCGGCATCAGGGTTTGGGGGTATGCCAGTGACAGCCGTACCTGTGAGGAGTTGATGGGGGTATGAAAGTTCAGATGGGATGCGTACGGAAGAGGGGGGGGGGGGGATTAAGTGTGCATGTGATTGGAGGGTATGTTGGTCATTCCCCTTATAAAAATAAATAAAAAGAAGGAAGCGTAGTAGGAGGGAGTAATTTTGAAGGTTTGAATAAAATTTTTCTCCTACCAAGAAAATATAAAAATATTTTTTTTCAAATTTTACCCCTACCTCCACACTTCTCTCTTCCCACCCCAAAAAATAGTCCCACTGTCTTCACGTCAGCCCTCTTCTCTGTTCCCACTCACCATCCGTCGTCGTCCCTGCATAACAAGGTGGTACCGTGGTGGTGGTGAGGAAGAGGATGGTGTAGGGCTGATAGGACGAGTGGGAACAGTGGAGGGATGGGTTTTTTTGTTTCAAAAATTTAAACATTTGGGGTGGGATGGGAGAAGCATGGGGTGCCCGTAAAATTTCCTTAGCATCAGGGTTGTTCAGATGCCAAAATTACAGTTTCAGGACCATGAAAAGGGTTAATATCAGGTTCGTTTAGACAGAGTTTTTTTTTTTTTTTTTTTTTAACATTTCAGAGGGGAGGTCACAAACGGAACTCCGGGAGGCACCACATGCCAACGCTGCATAGGGGACCACTACCAGGTGGAGAAAGACGACTGCCGCACAAGCAGGAAACAGATCGCCAAAAGGCGATGACACACACCACATCGCCACCGCGACCAACCCAAAAACCCCCAAAACAAGGGAAAAGACCGATCGACACACCGATCGAAAAATACGAAATCCAGAAACACCAAAAAAAAAATCATGCAAAAAAAATGCCAAAAAACTGGCGATGGCAGCCCAATCCAGCTGACCGGCGAATCATGATGGAGTCACGAAGAGCCACCGCCCTACCGCTGAGACGCCTATTTTCGACTATTACCAGCTCATTTTCAGAAACAAGGTGGCGACGGATTCGATCGATAGATCGGCTAAGAAGCTCGGGTCGAGAGCACGACAGAAAAAGAGGATATTTAGTAATAACTTTATTTATTTATTATCAACTCTAAATTTCAGTACCCCCCTTAAATGCATATATAAAGACCCTCAAAACAACATAAAACCCAATCATAATGAGCCTCAAAACAACATACAAAAAGGCTTTAACCTATAAAACTTCCACATTTTACTATAAGGAGAACTTGGTTTTCTTCTTCCCCCACCATTGCACCAGAGAGAGCACCGGTTTGACGCCTGATGACCACCGGAGCGGAAAGAGTTTTTCCTCGCCAAAGACCGAGCCTTGTTTTTGCCCATAGGAGCACCACACTATTCATATGCCACAGACGTAAGACAAACCCGGAATTTGATCGTTCGAGACCTCACGAGAGGAAAACAGCAGATCAACCGCCAGGATACAACCGTAGTTGTCAAATATAGGGGTTAATCCTTCCATCACGAGATGTGATCATAATAAAGATTTATGATATAACAAGTCGGACATACAAGAGATGAGTTTTCAAGACGACCGTCTCTCTTCAAGAGGTAATGGCTCAGTTTAACAAGCAATTCGAAGGATTCAATTGCCTGATCCATAAAACAGTTAAGAAGCCCAAGAGCAGAACTGATAAAAAGGAGAAGACAATAAAATTATTATAAATACAATCCTAATGATTCTATGACACTTCGAAATTAAAGACTGAGAGATAAAGTAGCAGACTGGACTTAATAAATTGTTTCGATCGCCGGACCTCTTTGAGTTCTTGCTCTAGCGCCCAGTTTTATGACCACCTGGCCGGTCCACCAAAAAAGACTGAAAAAAAAAAAATTATAAACATACTAAGATTTGAATTTATTTTAAGGGGATCTAGACCAACTATAACTCTCTAATTACCATAAAAGCTTAGCACTTACAAGATCAGAGCATGCTTAAAAAAATAAAATTGCAAAACAAATCAACAATGTTCACTTACACTGCGATGACCATGTTCTCAAGATCCACTTGACGCAACTAAATTTTTCCCGTCATTTCTTCGGTGACAATTTTGCAATGAAGTACGATGCCATTCCTTCTCAAGATCAGACCAACAGAATAATGGTTCAAATTAATGTACAACCAGATTGAACAAGCTTGTAAGCCAATCTTATACACAATGATACAGAAAAGAAAAAAACCCTCAAAAGTCCAATGTAGAAGAGGTGAAGGCTCCATTTCATGAGCAAGACGCCGACCAAGCCCACAGTATAGCAGCCACATTGGCTAAGAAACTAGAAACTATAACCAAAAACAAGAATGAGAGATCAGGAGGGACCGAATTGCACTATCAACTCCGAATTTGAAAATTCCCCTACTAAGATTGTTCCATCTTCATGCGCAACAAGAGTCGGATTCCTTAACATCTTTGTCCTACTCCAACTAGGACTCCTGGACACTAAAATGTGGAAAAAAAACTGACAAACTAGGACTGGCAATCATCCTAAAATTCAGCAATTTAAAAAGATCCTGAAAAAAAAAATTTAAAAATAGAGCAACTACGCAGTCTATGCCACAACCATTCTAAACAATTCTATATTCCACATCTAAATTTGGCACTCGGTATCTTCAGGTTCTCACCAATCGTCCACTCAAAGGAACCCAATCAATTGCCGGATCATCGGAACACATCATTGTCTTGTTAAATCATCTTTGAATTTGTTAGTGCCGTTGCGAAAATCCTCGAAAACATGATGCTTTGATACTGAATGATGCACATCATAACGACGACTTTTCTCCTAAGAAATCAAATCCAAACAGGATAAGATAATCAAGCCGCTCTCGTTTAGAAAGAGCAAAGAATCGTGGGTACATTACATGATATAAACTACACAAATTGAAGTTAAAGCTCTGATATGAGTTTCTACAGAAAATACTACTTTATAAAAGGTTTTCTATGAATACTACTTACCATTTATATGAGAAAGACGAACTATTGATGATATTTGAGCCCTTGGCATTCACCCTTTCCCCTTCATCTTTTGTCGTAGCTCCTAGAAGCGTATGTGCAGACTTTTGAATCTTTATTTTCGACATCTGAGCCTTCCATATTTCATCTTTAGTCGCAGCTCTTAGAAGCGTATGTGCAGAATCTTGAATCTTTATTTTCCACATCTGAGCCTTTCATATTTCTTTGCCAGCAACCCATATATGGGTTTGACCTGAACTTTGATTAATTTGCATTTCAGTGCACCATATAACATTGTAGACACATAAATTGTGTCTAACCCGAACCTGACTTGCATGCACCAATACGGATGCAAACCCGATACGTACTCGGACCTGGAGCCGAACTCGATTCGCATGCTCTGACTCACAGGGAGACACCGGACCCGACCCACGCCTAACAAGAGGCCGGGTGGGCCATCCCCAAGTGGGGCCCACCCGGCCCCATTCTTGAAACCCGAGCCCCCTACCCACGGGTAGGGGGTGGCCGGCCATGCAAGGAAAAGAAAGAGGAAAGAAAAGAAAGAAAGAAAAGGAAATAAAGGAAGAAAAAAGGAAAGAAAGACCGTCATGCGCGGGGGGAGGTTGCGTATGACGTCTACTTACGCGTGGATCTGCGTCGATCCCTCGGTCCGACGGACAAGAAGAAGAGCCGGGTCGCCATCGATTTCATGTGCAAGATTCAACCATAATTACCCCGCCGAAAAAGGAAAGCAAATAAAAGTTTATTCATCTCTTCAATTGAAGAATAAATCTTGGGTAATTATGGGGGAGATATTAAAGGGATTTAAAATCAAACTTCCCATATCTCTCCCCTCCCCCCTTCGTCTATAAATAGAGGGGGAGGGGGAAGGCTCAAGAGGTCGAAAAAGTCGAAGATTGAAGACCGAAGCGAAGAAACTCTGCAGAGGAGGAGACGCGCCCTTCATCGACCCAAGGCTTCACGAGGCACGGGCAAGCCTATCCCTTTGGGACCGGCTTAGTCCATTGAAAGTCCTCATCAAAGTGAAGACCCTTGCACAAGAAGATCAAGCCTTCGACTCCGTGAGCGAAGAAGAAAGCTCGGAGAAGAAGAAACCTTCAACTCCGAAGACGCCAGAAGCAAAGGCCGGAGAAGAAGATCGGAGCGGCATCACCCCGTCGTCTCCAACGACCCTTCGACTCCGAAGACGCCAGAAGCAAAGACCGGAGAAGAAGATCGGAGCGGCACTACCCCGTCGTCTCCAATAAGCCTTCGACTCCGATCAAGCTCAAAAGCTCGGAGAAGAAGAACGAAGCGGCGCTACACCGTCATCTTCAACAAAGCCTTCAACTCCGATTACACCGAATACGCCCAGAGGAGAAGCCGACGCCACAACCGTCACCGGGTCGAAAAAGTCGCAAGTTGAAGACAAAGCGAGGAAGCTCTGCAGAAGAGAAAACGCGCTCTTCATCGACCCAAGGCTTCACGAGGCACGGGCAAGCCTATCCCTTCGGGACCGGCTTAGTCCATTGAAAGCCCTCATCAACGTGAAGACCCTTGCACAAGAAGATCAAGTATTCGACTCCGTGCACGAAGAAGAAAGCTCGGAGAAGAGGAACCCTTCGACTCCGAAGACGCCAGAAGCAAAGGCCGGAGAAGAAGCTCGGAGCGGCACCACCCCGTCGTCTCCAACAAGCCTTCGACTCCGATCAAGCCCAAAAGCCCGGAGAAGAAGACCGAAGCGTCATCACCCGTCGCCTTCGACAAACGTCCACTCCATCTACGAAGAAGAAAGCTTGGAGGGGAACCCCCGAAGCGTCGCAACACCCGTCGTCTTCAAAGCAAAGCCGACGCTACAACCGTCGCACGGAGATCGGTGCTACCCCCGCCGTCTTCAAAGGAACCCTTCGACTCCGATCACGTCAAAGAAGCCCGGAGAAGAAAAGAAGCAAAGCCGGCGCTACACCCGTTATCTTCAAAGTAAAGCCTTCAACTCCAATCAAGCCAAAGGAGCCCGGAGAAGAAGAGAAGTCAAGCCGACGCCATAACCGTCGAGGAAGCCAGAAGCCAGAAGTCTTGAAGAAGTAGCCACCGCCGTTTGAGAAAAAGATCAAGCCGACACCTAAATCGTCGAGGAAGCTAGAAGTGTTGAAGGAGTAGCCACCGTCGTTCGAGAAAAAGATCGAGTCGATGCCGAAGCCAAAGCCCATGCAAGAAGCCAAAGCAAAAGTCCCGGTAAAGCCTGCGCCAAAGCAACGCAAGTGCCAAAGCCAAGCGACTACGCCGGTCACGAGCAAAAGAACCGCACGTTCTAGCCGATATGACGCGAAGTCCGGAAGAACGAAAGCATCGCAAGTCTCCCCCGTCTACGTCCAAGCGCAAGCGCCAAAGCAAAGCAAAAACCAGAGCCACGCCAAATCCAAGCCAAAGCCAAAGCCGACGCCAAAAGCACGATTGACGCCGCGAACCGACGATCAAGGACGCCGAGGTCAAGCAAGGGTCGAGGAAGACATGAAGACCAAGGAACGAAGCCAAAAACCCCCTAGCCGAGAAAGCGCGAAGCACAGAAGGGACAAAAGTAACGGCGGATACTCCTTAGCCTCTCAAAAACCCTCACCCTGTAAAGACCTCTGTCCTGGGCAACCCCTTCAGAGCTCTCGCACGAATACCACGTGGAGACACGGATCAAAGGGACCCTCCATAGGATCTCTCCCACAATCTCCTGATCAACATTCGCCGCACCCGGACTCGCCACCCCCGAGCCCCCGGGTCCCGGCACACTGTAATCGTGTGTTCGCAATAAAGACGACCCGTATCTTTTTCTGCGCATACAAACAACTTACTATCTTAGCATCCTCTAGACCGTAGGTATCCAAGGAAAACCAGTGTCGCTTCAACCATCATGATCATTTAAGGGTTAAGCTTGAAGAGATACTTTTCTTGTCACCATCCTACAGAGGAATTACACCCTTGTTTCAACTCGCATGCTCAAAGCATACGCATTCGAGCTGCGAGACATGCCATCCCCAACCAAATAATTTGAAAAGAGACTTCAATTAGAGATTTTCGAAGAGAGCACAACACTTACCGGTTGCTGAGGGTTACCATCCCAGCCTAAAAGACAAATTGAAATGAGACTTAAACTAGAAGTGACAAGTGAAATAGGAGAATGAACCATCTCTCATAAGTAGAAGTAGAATGTAATGCAGCTACCTTAAAGGCTTCCCCTAACAAGGGCCACAGCAACAGAAAAAACAATCCCCTTACCTAGCATGAGGTCTACTCCCTTAAATAAGATGCGCTTCCAAGAAGTACATGTTCATCCATAAAAGGAATGAAGATCATTACGACTATCTTGTAGAGTGGCTTATATACATCAAGAGCTTAGAAAGAACATAGAGGCAAGAAGGATCAGTTCATCCACGAGACCAACTTGTACTCTCACAATGTTCAAATGATTTCGAAAATTATTTGTGAGCAAAACATAACCTCCATGGTGAAAAACTGTGCAACTTAGTTGGCACAAAATGCAGCAAGTGATTCATGACACAAAAAAGAAAAACTACCAAATTCAGAAAAATGAATACAGAAAAACAGTAATACCGAACTACCACTTTGTTTGAGAAAAGGTTGCCTCCTGTGACCTTGATGTTCGACTTATATCTTCCAAGTATCAGGTTGCGGCCATCTTCATCAAAGGCCGTCTGTAACCACGCGTTGTCATCCTTTGTGACAAGCTGACCGTCCGGGCTGGACCGCTCAGCTCAAGGGGGTGTAATGAACCATATCGAGATCCCTCTTCATATGGTCCTCAATTCAACCAAATCTCAAGCATTTAGATCGGTCTGCAGATATGGCAGCATATCTTTTATATCAATACCTTGAGTATAGAGATGTTAATATTTGTATCAATGCCTTGATTATAGGGTTGTATCAATGTCGTGATTATAGGGTTGTTAATATTTGTATCAAGGTTTGGAGTTTCAGCCGAAACCGATCCGTTTCGGATTGGTTTCGGTCGGAACCGGTCACGAACCCCTCCAGTTTTGGGTTTCGAAACTCAGTACTCGATAAAAGCAGGATTGAGTTCAGGATAAGGTGTATTTCAACATGATAGCTTGACAGACACATTTACATAAAAAATATTTAAGTAAATGATTACTTTAAGTTATTTTATGTAAATAAGCAACTACCCCCCATTTGGATTTAATAAAAATATCAGAACAATCAAAATCCAAAGGAATCAAAATGTAATTTTTTAGTTCCTACACAAAATCAAACTTTACAGCTTTTGGCTAAAAAGAAAATTCGGTGAAAAAAAAAACCACAAAGTATTTTGGACCGGAAAAAATCTCAGAAATCTAGAAGTATAAGATCAACTTAAAAACCCAAAGTTCGGTAAAATATTTTGAATCTATAAAAAAATTCTTTCACAAGAACTCTTTTTTCCTCCAGACTTAACCAAAATTCAGAATCACGATTTTTCAACTTTTTGACAAAAAATTGGGGTAAAACAAAAACCACGCTCTTTTGAAAACAAGACCACTATGAAGTCGGTACCGATGTAATTATTTTATATTATTTTTATATTTTGTAATTATTTTAAATTTAAAAAACGAAACTGAAACCATCGAAACTCCGATCCGAAACTAATCCTCGGCAGGCAGACCGAAACTAAAACTACAAACCTTGATTTGTATCAATCCCTTCCATGAAGGGATCAATGAGAAATAATATATACCACTCCACCAACTGGTTATGGGTAGAGAAGAATTCCACCAGAATATTTTTCCCATTGTTTTAGTAATTATACCTGAAGTCACAAAGGGATGAGTTTTTAAGACTATCGTCTCTCTGTAAGAGGTAATGGCTCATTTTCACAAGCAATTTGAAGGATTCAATTGCCTGATTCACAAAACAGCTAAGAAGCTCAAGTAAGAGCAAAGCTGACAAAAGGAGAAGATAACAAAATTATTAAAAAGTAAAAACACAATCCTAATGATCCCATGACTCTTCCAACTTAAAGATTGAAAGAAAGAAAAGAAAAAATAACTTATAAACATACTAAAATTTGAATTTATTTTAATGGTATCTAGACCAACTAGAACTCTAGTTATCATAAAAAATTTGCATTTATAAGATCTGAGCATGCTTAAAAAAAGAAAATAAAATCCCAAAACTAATCAAACATCATTCACTTACATTGCGATGACCTTGTTCTCGAGATCCACTTGACGCAAATACATTTTTCCCCATCATTTGATCGATGAGAATTTTGCAATGAAATACGATGTCATTCCTCCACAAGATCAAACCAAAAGGAATTATGGCTTCAGTAAAACACAAAAGCAAGATTGGTCCAAATTGATGTACAACCAGATTGAACAATCTCGTAAGCCAATCTCAAACACAATGATATAGGGAAGAGGAGGGGGGGGGGGGGGGGGGACTCAAAAGTCCAATATAGTCCAATTCATGAGCAAGATGTCGACCAAGTCCACAGTATAGCCGACACATTGGCTAAGAAACTAGAAACAATAAGCAAAAAAAGAGAATGCGAGATCAGGAGGGGCCAAATTGCCAATAACCACAGAAAACTTTATTACTATCAACTCCGAATTTGAAACTTCCCCTGTACGACGTCATGCTTCCAGTAGTAATTATAATGAGATTGTGATGTGAAACAGTGTGTGTAACAGGGAATTCAAAGATTCGTTGAGCCGCGACAGGGTCGCTTGTTGCTCCGAGTCGAAACAGGAAGTTAATTTAAACAAACAATATGGCTAATGGTTTTATCAAAACATAACAGGCACGCAAGCAGGTACCCCCAATCTTAATTGACCGAACAACAAGCACTTAGTTATATCAGCAGGGTTCCATATGCAATATCAAGACTAATAACAAACAGGGTAATCAGAATCTCACAACTCACCATTCAAAGTGGGCAGCAGTTTGCATAGATAAAATATAGGAGAATTGATCTTTGGTGTCACCCTTCAATATTGACCGGGAAAAGAAAGAAACTCACCTACTGAGGATTGTGGGGGACCTCAGGGATCTCAACTGGTGGCGGGGTCGAAGTCGATGCGGTGTCCTCGGGTTGAGCCGGGGCTTGAGCGAGGGCCCGAAGGGCTAGCACGTTGGGATGTACGGGCGCGCCGGGATGCCACCGTTGATGGTTCTCCGAGATGCCCAACCGTGCTTCCGCGTCCTTGGCGACGAGGTAGGTGATGCGCTCCACGTAATCTTTCACGCTCTCGCCGGCGCTGAACTGGAAGTCGAGGAAGGGGGACCGGATATCGAGGAATCCGTCTTCGTCGTCGATCAATCCATGGTCGACGTCTGGATCGGCCATGCCGACATGCCGAGGGAGGGGCGGAGTGAGGCGAGGGCGCGGGCTTTGGGATGAAGGAAGGGAGGGGATAAGGAGGGATAGGGTGCAGGGGTCGGGTCGGGTCGGGTCGGGGTGCTGTGCACCCGGGTCGGGTTGGCAGGGCTAAAGGGGATCGGGCTAGGGGGGGGAAGGGGTGATCGGGTAGGGTTAGCAGGGCAGGGGGGCAGTTGGCAGGGAGATAGAGGAGGAGGGTGGCGCGGTGGCAGGGAGATAGAGGAGGAGGGTGGCGCGGTGGTCGGGGGTAGAGGAGGAGGGGGTGGCGCGCGGTGGCAGGGAATGGAGGAGGAGGGGTGGCGTGCGGTGGCAGGGGGAAGGAGGAGGAGTGGTGGCGCGGTCGCAGGGGAGGAGGCCGGCTGGGGGGAGGGTCGGAGGCCGACCACGGGCTGGATGGAGGGAGGGGAGGAGGGAGGTGGAGGGGCGTCGGGATCCGGGCGCGCGGGAGAGGGCCGGGGTGGTGATCGGGTGGGCTTGGGAGGGGAAAGGGAGAGGGGAAAACGGGATTGGGGGGGGGGGGGGGGGATGGTCCCACTAGGGTTTCACACGCCTAGTAGGGGCCTAGGGTTTCACACACCTAGGTATAGGCTTGGGTTTCACACACCTCACCTTAGCTCTCTCACACATGTGGGAAGAGGTAAAAATTTTATTCATTTCATATTGAAGAGAAAAATAAAAGGCCTATAAATAGGCTTACAACGACAGACGAAAAAGCCCACTAATCGAGGTGGGACTAAAAGTGCACAAACCAAATAATGAAACAGAAAAAACAGTAGCCAACATGGCTAGAACCACATGCTCAGATGTCGCCTCCTGCGCTGGTACACTTGCCAGGGTCGAGGCTCGATGTCCCCATCAGATTGTTCCATTGATTCCTTAACATCTTCGTCCTACTCTAGGTAGGACTCCTGGACATTAAAATGTGAAGAAGAAAAAAAAATCTGACGAATTAGGACTCCATGATAATCATACTAAAATCCAGCAATTTAAAAAACTCTAGAAAAAAAAAGAGCAACTATGCCACAACCATTCTAACATTTCTATATTCCACATCTAAATTTGGCACTCGGTATCCATTCGAGAAGGTCTTAATAATTTCATCAAATTGACTCATGTAGTTTATATCTTCAGGTTTTCACCTATCTTTCGCTCAAAGGAAACCAATCAATTGCTGTATCGTCGGTAGAAGTAGAATGTAATGCAACTACCTTAAAGGCTTCCCCTAACAAAGGCCACAGCAACAGAAAAAATAATCCCCTTACCTAGCATGAGCTCTACTCCCTTAACTAAGACGTGGTTCTAAGAAGTACATGTTCATCCATAAAAGGAGTGAAGATCATTACGATTATCTTGTAGAGAGGTTTATATACATTAAGAGCTTAGAAAGAACAAAGAACCAAGAAGAATCACTTAATCCACGAGACCAATTTGTATTCTCACAATGTTCAAATGATTTCGACAATTGCAAGCAAAACATGTTGTAGACACGAATTTCGTCTGACCCGGACCCGACTTACGTGTGCCAACGCGGATGCAAACCCGACGCGCGTTTCGACTCGGACCCGACTTGCACGCACCAGTGCGGACCCGGACCCGATTCGCGCCCAACAAAAGAGGAGCGGACCCCACACTCAAGGGGGGCCGGCCCCTACTAGGGATCCGAACCCCATGGGGCCGGCCCCTACTATGACCCGAACCCCATGGGGGCCGACCGGCCCTGCAAGGAAAAAGAAGAGAAAGGCAAGAAAAGAAAAGGAAAGAAAAGAAAGGAAAGAAAGAAAAGGAAAGAAAAGAAAAAGGAAAGAGAAGAAAGAAAAGGAAATAACTACCGCCATGCGCGGGGGGAGGTTGCGTACGACGTCTGCTCACGCGCGGATCTGCGCCGATCCCTCGATCTGACGGACAAGAAGAAGCGCCGGATCGCCATCGATTTCGTGTGCAAAATCCAGCCTTAATTGCCCCGCCAGGAAAGGAAAGCAAATAAATGTTATTCCCCTCATCAATGGATGAATAAATCCATGGCAATTATGGGGGAGATATTAAAGGGATTTAAAATTAAAACTTCCCATATCTTCCCCCCCCTCCTTTTGCCTATAAATAGAGGGGGAGGGGGAAGGCTCAAGGGGTCCAAGAGATCGCAAGACGAAGTGCGGGAGCTCTGCAGAAGAGGAGACGCTTCTTCATCGACCCAAGGCTTCACGAGGCACGGGCAAGCCTGTCCCTTCGGGATCGGCTTAGTCCATTGAAAGCCCTCATCGACGTGAAGACCCTTGCACAAGAGGATCGAGACTTCGACTCCGTGCACGAAGAAGAAAGCTCGGAGAAGAAGACCCTTCGACTCCGAAGACGCCATAAGCAAAGGCCGGAGAAGAAGCTCGGAGCGGCACTACCCCGTCGACTCCAACTAACCCTCTACTCCGATCAAGCTCCAAAGCCCGGAGAAGAGGAACGAAGCGTCATCACCCCGTCGCCTTCGACAAACGTCTGCACCATCCACGAAGAAGAAAGCCTGGAACAGACTGCCTGAAGCGTCGTTACCCCCGCCGTCTTCATCGACAAAAGCCGACACTACAACCGTCGCACGGAGACCGTCGCTACCCCCGTCGTCTTCATCAACAAAAGCCGACGCTACAACCGTCGCACGGAGATCGGTGTTACCCCCACTATCTTCGAAAGCATTCTTCGACTCTGATCACGCCAAAGAAGCCCGGAGAAGAAGAGAAGTCCAGTCAACACCCAAACCGTCGAAGCATCGAAGAAGTAGCCTACGTCGTTCGAGAAAAAGATCGAGTTGACGTTGAAGCCAAAGCATACGCATGAAGCCAGAGCAGAAGTCCCGGTAAAGCCCGCGCCAAAGCAACGCAAGTGCCAAAGCCAAGCGACTACGCCGGTCTCGAGCAAAAGCACCGCACGTTCTAGCCGATACGACGCGAAGTCCGGAAGAACGAAAGCATCGCAAGCCTCCCCGTCTACGTCCAAGCGCACGCACCAAAGCAAAGCAAAAGCCAGAGCCACACCAGAGCCAAGCTAAAGCCAAAAGCCAAAGCCAAAGCCAAAGCCGACGCCAAAAGCACGATCGACGCCGCGAACCGACGATCAAGGACGCCGAGGTCAAAGCAAGGAACGAGGAAGACACGAAGACCGAGGAACGAAGCCAAAAACCCCCTAGCCGAGAAAGCGCGAAGCACGGAAGGGACAAAAGCCACGGCGGACACTCCTTAGCCTCTCCAAAACCCCCCTTGTAAAGGCCTCTGTCCTGGGCAACCCCTTCAGAGCTCTCGCACGAACACCACGTGGAGACGCGGATCAAAGGGACCCTCCAGAGGATCTCTCCCACAAATCTCCTGATCAAAACTCGCCGCAACCCGGACTCACTACACCCGAGCCACCCGGGTCCCGGCCACACTTGTAATCTGGTTTTGTGCAATAAAGACGACCCGTACCTTTTCTGCGCATACAATGATATACTCCTAAATGGAACTGATCATATTTTAAACCAACATGTTTATATGGGTCTGGAGGTAATAACTCATTTTCAAAAGCAAGGTGTCGAAGGATTCGATCGTTTGATTGATAGATCAGCTAAGAAGCTCAAGTCAAGATCAGGATAGAAAAAGACGAAATTTATTAATAACTTTATTTGTTTATTATCAACGCTAAATTTCAGTACTCCCCTGAAATGCATATATAAAGATCCACAAAACACCATAAAACCCAATCATAATGATCCTCGGACTCGGACTCTTCCAAGTTAAAGATTACTACTAAAAAATAGGAGTCCTAATATACAAAAAGTTGGGAGAGAAAAAAAAGGCTTTAACCTATAAAACTCCCACATTTTGAACATTTAACTTTAAGGACTTGGTTTTCTTCTTCCCCCAATATTTGGGCTTGATTTAAGCGGTTCAAGGGGGTAAGTGCCATTGCACCAAAGAGACCACTGGTTTGAAGCCTGAAGAAAGCAGTGTTTTAAAAAACTCGCCTCGGGGTACGCCCGGGGCACGCCCCGGGGCGGGGCGGTCCTAAAACGCCCGGGGCGGCTCAATCTGGGGCTTTTTTCCTGTGGGGCTTACGCCCGAACCACTGGGGCTTACGCCCCGAACGCCCGGGTACGCCTTTTACGCCCCAATGGCCTGGGCTTACGCCCACTGGAGTTTGTCTGCATAGTTGAAAAAAAATGATTTGATTGCTACCGTGTGATCTTTTATATGTGTCTTACTCTTTTGGATGACGATTATGACATTTTTTGAAACTAAAGTTGTTTTAAATTGGTTATATATCATGTATAGAATGATAGAATCTATGGAATATAAACATAGATAGTTTGAATTTTGGTTAGAAATTTAGAATTAGATCTTAAATGATGTTGAAAGACAATGATAAGTTCATTTTTATTATCATTTTGTATATATTTGTGTTTTATCAACCAATTTTGTAGGCTTAAATGCTTTGTTTGTTCATAATATTTTTTATTTTGTTTGTTTTTAATCTATTTTCCCTATTTATATAATATGTTTTATTTCTATATATTTTTTAAATTAAAAAATGAAAAATTCATGGGGCTTAAACCCCGCCCCACATCAGGCAAAACGCTCCGCCTTACGCCCCCGCCTCTGAAAACACTGGAAGAAAGACAAATCTGGGATATGATCCTGCGACCTCTCGAGATGGAAACAACGGATCAACCACTGGGATACAACCGCAGTTGTCGGGGGAAGGGGTATATATATTGATCATACAAATATAGGGGGCAATCCTTCCATCACGAGAGGTGATCGAAAAAAAGATTTAGGATATAACAAGTCGACATACAGATATAATCGTAAAATGGATTATATTATACCTAAAGTCGACAGCTAAAAAGCACCAACACTGGTACGGGGACATGGGTACGACACGACACGGGTACGCCGACACGGCAAATCCTAAAAAAGGACAAGGGTACGGCGGGGACACGGCAAAATAAATTAATATATATTTTAATATTTTATGTGTTTAAAATTTATATATATTTCAATAACCGAAAAAACCTCATAGAAAACAACTAAACTAAAATTTTAATGCATACTGAATCGCAGCTGTTAGTTACACTCAACTCGATCAGTGAATCGCACATAGCCCTAAATGACATGGAAAAGAACGGATGTGTTTCAGTTATATATGAAACCTCAGAGGTTAAAGCCAAAACTGAACCGTAACCGTCCGTTACAACCAGCCTGACAAGTTAATCGCACTCAAGCCCAAATGGCATGCAAAAGAACGGCTGCGATTCAGTTTTGGCTTCAACCTATCTGATCCTTTGAGGTTATAACCTCAGAAGATCAAATAGGTTGAAGCCAAAATTGAATCACAACAGCTTGTGAGTTGTGACTCGACCCTATATCGAATAGCCCGTCAACTCGCCATGTTCGCGCGTGTCCGACGAATGTCCGGCTCCTGGAAGCACATGGGACACGGCACATGCATATCCGGTGCGTGTCCGACACGGGTACGGGAGGCTTGGGGAAGTGTCTGTGCTTCCTAGGTCGACAGGGGATGAGTTTTCAAGACGTCTCTCTGAAAGAGGTAATGGCTCATTTTCACAAGCAAATCGAAGGATTCAATTGTCTGATTCATATAACAGCTAAGAAGCTCAAGTGCGAGCAAAACTGACACAAGGAGAAGATAATAAAAATATTAAGTAGTAAAAATACAATACTAATGATCCTATGACTCTTCAAACTTAAAGACTAACAGAAAAAAAACGTACAAACATACTAAAATTAGACCTTATTTTAAGGAGATCTAGACCATCTAGAAGCCTAGAATCCTCTAGTTACGGCAAAAGCTTAGCACTTATCAGATCAGAGCATCCATAAAAAGAAAAAAAAAATCTCAAAGCTAATCAACATCATTCACTTACATTGCAATGACCTTGTTCTCGAGATCCACTAGACGCAACTACATTTTTCCCCATCATTGATCGATGAGAATTTTGCATGAAGTACGATGTCATTCCTCCTCAAGATCAGACCAACGGAATAATGGATTAGTAAAACCCAATAGTAATAATAGTACGATTGGTCAAATTGATGTACAACCATATTGAACAAGCTCAGCCAATCATATACACAATGATATAGGGAAAAAAAACTCAATAGTCCAATATAGAAGAGGTAAATGTTCTGATTCATGACCAAGATGCCGACCAAATCCACAAGATAGCCGACACATTGGCTAAGATACTTAAAACAATAAGCAAAAAAAGAGAATGAGAGATCAGGAGGGGCCAAATTGCCAGTAACTAAAGGAAACTTTATTTCTCACAATCAACTCCAAATTTGAAACTTCCCCTGTACGACATCATGCTCCCAGTAGTAATAATACAACAATCGTTCCATCGATTCCTTAACATCTTCGTCCTACTCCAGGTAGGACTCCTGGACACTAAAATGTGAAGAAAAAAAAAATCTGACGAATTAGGACTCCCTGATGATCATCCTAAAATTCAGCAATTTAAAAAGCCCTAAAAAAATAAAATAAAAAAAGGAGCAACTATGCCACAACCATTCTAAACATTTCTATATTCAATATCAAAATTTGGCACTTGGTATCCATTCGAGATGGTCTTAATAATTTCATCAAATTGACTCGTGTATTTTATATCTTCAGGTTCTCATCTATCTTCCAATCAAAGGAACCCAATCAATTGCAGCATCGTCGGAACAAATCATAATTTAGCATTCCCTCCGTAGGTGCAGGACATGCTATAAACTATGCAGATTGACCGAGCATATGATCCAATATGGCTTATTCCAAACTCTGCACTAATTAAATCTCGGATATAAGTTTCTATGGAAAACACTTAATATAAGGTTTTATATTAATACTACTTATCATTTATATGAGAAACAAGAACTAAGTGCTGCTTACTGTCAACAAAATAAAAAACTTTCCGGTCATTATTGATGATATTTGAGCAATCGACATTCACCCTTTCCCCTTCATCTTTTTTCGCAGCTCTCAGAAGACTATGTGCAGAATCTTGAATCTTTATTTTCCACATATGAGCCTTCCATATCTCTTTGCCTGCAACCCATATCTGGGTTTGACCTGAACTTTGCATTTCAGTGCACCAT
Organism: Chamaelirium japonicum; assembly: GCA_947650365.1. Lineage (NCBI taxonomy): Eukaryota > Viridiplantae > Streptophyta > Magnoliopsida > Liliales > Melanthiaceae > Chamaelirium > Chamaelirium japonicum. The sequence continues at coordinate 74,260,093 of OX393552.1, read as the reverse complement.
ATATCATCTTACTATCTTAGCATTCGCTAGGCCGTAGGTATGCAAGGAAAACCACCATCGCTTCAAACATCATGATCACTTAGGGGTTAAGCTTGAAGAGTTACATTTTTGTCACCGTCCTACAGAGGAATTACACCCTTGTTTCAGCTCGCATGCTCAAAGCATACACATTCGATCTGCAAGACATACCATCCCCAACAAACAATTTGAAAAGAGTTCAATTAGACATTTTCGAAGAGAGCACAATACATACCGGTTGCTGAGGGCTACGATCCCAGCCCAACAGACAAATTGAAATGAAACTTAAACTAGAAGAGACGACTGAAACAGGAGAATGGACCATCTCTCATAAGTAGAAGTAGAATGTAATGCAGCTACCTTAAAGGCTTCCCCTAAATAAGGCCACAACAACAGAAAAAATAATCCCCTTACCTAGCTTGAGCTCTACGCACTTCCAAGTAGTACATGTTCATCCATAAAAGGAATGAAGATCATTACAGCTATCTTGTAGAGAGGCTATATACGTCAAGAGCTTAGCAAGAACAGAGAGCAAAGAAGAATCAGTTAATCCACAAGACCAATTTGTACTTTCACAATGATCAGATGATTTCGAGAACTGCGAGCAAAACATACACTCCATAATGAAAAAGTTTGTAGTTTTGTTCCTAGCATGGCACACAATGCAGGAAGTGGCACAAAAATGAAAAACTAACATCTTTGAAAACAGAAAAACAGTAATCTAGCATTTAAACCCTTGCACCCGAGAGCCGCCTCTTCCTCATCATCAACTAAGCATCCGGGAATAAGCTCGCAGGAACAGTGGAGTCGCAATGCAGAAGCAGGCGAGATCGATCCGTAAGAGCACAGATACCCAGTCGCGGTCGAAAAGCCTGGTCTCGCCGATCATGAAGGAGGCTCCAAGGGCTACAACCTGGAGGGGGACGAAGATCAGAATGACCTTCTGCTCGCGGTCCTGGAGGAAGGGCTTGATGCGGAGCCAGTATAATCGGAGAAGGGGGATCACACTAAAGAAGGCGATGCCCATGATGAAGTTGATGTAGAGGGGGTTGATGCCGCAGCCATGCTGTTCCTCGGGGGCGAGTAGGAATAGGATGTTGAGCACCTTGTGGAGGAGGAGACCGGTCATCAGGACATGGAATCGGTGCGCACGCAGGCGGTTCTTGATGTAAACTAGGTAGGCCCAAATTGCCAAGAAAACCTGGTAGATGGTGTGGAAGAAGTGATGGAGGGAGCGAACAGGGGATCGGCCGATGGGGAGGCAGTAGCCTGAGAGCCGTAGGGGCGGGCATCGTAGACCTCGGTATTAACGGTCATGGAAACCTCGGAATCGGGGGGGGCAGTTGGGGAGGGACACGGGGAAGGAGCGGTTGTGGGGGTTGAGGGAGGGCGGCGACAGGTCCCGGAAGGTGAAGAGGAGGCGTGCGTATGGGCTGGAGAGGACGCAGTGGTTAGGGTTTTGGAGCTGGGAGAAGAGAAGGGTGTGGAGATTGTCGTCGGAGACGAGGAAGAAGCCGAAGAGGGAGGGGTCAGGGTCGGCGAGGGAGGAGGTGAAGTCGATGTCGGAGTCGGAGATGTCGACGTAGCCGCGAGGAGTGAAGCTGAACTTTTCGAGGAAGACCCATGGACGGGAGTCGGAGCACAGGGTCGTGATTTCCGACAACGAGGAGGGGAGCAGGGAGAAGAGGAGGAGCAGAGGGAAGACTGTGGTTACATCCATGTGAGCGGCGGCGGCGGCGGCGGACGCGGCGAAAAGAGGCTGGGGGAGAGCGCTATGGACGGAATTGTCCTTCACAGCGTTTTAAATTTTCTTTTGGGATGTCACCAAGATGAATATAATTCAACTTGCAAATAATTATTTTGATATTTGTATTTCAGTTTCTATTTTATAATTTAATTGAATAATGATGGCAACAGATCAATTTCTGTTTTGAGCTCCTCCCAAAACTCAATTATCTCCTTGCCTGTTAGCACCTGCCAAATATTATCACCCCCGCCGACTTTGGTAATAAACATACTCTTAGGGGTGCCCATATCAACGTTGGTGCCCATATTTATCAGTGGCGCCAACATTGGTGATGGCGCCACCAAAGAATTCCTCCCCCCCCCCGCCTCCCAATATGTTTGTCATCGAAGGCATGTGAGTGTGTTTTGCCATCGAAGGCGGCCACTGCAGTGCCAACAGGCACGGGCATATTTCCGGTTGCATCCATACAGTCAAATTTTGTTAATTATGATTATTTTGCATCATGTTGTTTTGCATCCTCACCTTGCTATCCTTCTCCTTCAAATCATTTTGTTTGTATCGATATGGCCATCTTTTACTAATTCTGGCTGTTTTGCATCCTTGCCTTACTATCCTCCTCCTTCACTTCTCGCGTCGAGTCTGGAGATTAAACATAATACCAATTTAACATTTTTTTTATTTATGATTGAAAGCCTTCACTGAATATGGACGCCTTCCACCGAATGTGGTCGCCCTTGCCAAATATAGGAGCCCCTATCAACTGTAGGCACCCCCCGTCGAATTTGGGCTCCTTTACCGAATATGCATATCGACAGACACATGCACTACTAGTGAGATAATACAGGGTGATGATAATGACACTGAACCACGCACAATCCTAGAATATTGATAAAAAAAAAAGATTGGTCAAAATAGAAGGATATAATTTAAGTGGAATTGGATTCCCTCGTAAAGCATGGAGTATTTGGACCTATAGAAAAAACCCCAAAAGAAATAAACGATGTAGGTTTCAAATGAGTATTTGTTAGAAAAAAGGAATAAAAATAACGAGATCCAAAAAAACAAAGTATGCCTAATTGCACAAGGATTCTCACGGAGACTTGGAATAGATTATGAAGAAATATATTCCCTAGTTATGGATACAATCATATCCATATATCTTATAAGTCTAGCTATCTCTGAAAAATTAAATATAAGACTTATGGATGTGATGATAACTTACCTATATGATAATCTAGCTAGTAAAATATATGCATGAAGATCCTTGAAGAACTTAATTTCTCAAACTCATAATCTAGAAGTACGCACTCAGTTAGATTAAAACGAGTATTGTACAGTCTCAAACAATCCAAAAGAATATGATACAATAAACTCAGTAAATATCTATTCATGAAAGGCTATAAAAATGATCATATATGTCTATGTATATTTATTAAAAAAATCTCAGAATGGATTTACTATAGCGACAGTATATACAGATGATATAAATCTTATAGGATCTTCCAAAGAGATCTAGGGCTATTTTAAAAAAGAGTTTGAAAAGAAAGACCTGGGTGAGACAACATTTTACCTCGATCTGTAGATCGAACGTAACAATGATGGAATATTAACTCATCGAACAAAACACACTAAAAATCTCCTAAAGAAGTTTAATATGGATAAGTGTCATCCACTTAGTATACCCAAGGTTGTAAGGTCTTTAGATATTAATAAAGATCTATACAAATCAGAAGGGAAAATAAAGACGACTTGAATTCTGAAATATCTTATTTAAGTGCAATATGTGCAATTATTTATTATCTCAATGCATTTAGTATGATATTTTATTCTTTGTTAATTTGCTTGCTAAATATAGCTCTGTGCCTACACGTTGGTATTGAAATGGTATAAATCACATATTTATATATCTTAAAGGAACCATTGACTTGGACTTATACTATTAATGTAAAATGACTAACCTAGTTGGATATGTAGACTTTGATTACCTATCTGATCCTCATAGAAGGATATCACAAATATGTTATGTATCTCATAATAGTAACGTAGTTATTTCATAAAGATCCACAAAGCAAATACTCGTGGCAACATCATCAAATTATTTAGAGATATTAGCACTATATGAAGAAAGCAGAAAATTTGTATGGCTACAATCAATAATTCAGCATATCAGATGAAGTTGTCAACTCCTAACAGTTATAGATGAACCTACCAAAATCTACGAAGATAATGTAGCATGCATAGCATAAATCCAATATGGATTCATCAAAAGCGACAGAACCAAGCACATCTTTTCGAAATTCTTTTATAACCATGAACTCCAAGAGAAAATGTAATGACCGATGCCGCAGTGTGTTTTCGCTCAGGGCAGCCCGATTTGATTTAAATATTATTTTAATTGACTGTAATGCTGTTGGTTGTACTCGAGCGGGACCATGCGGTGGGTCCCGGGTACGGATTGCGAGGTCACATTAGAGATGTAGTTACATGACCATATGAGCACGTATATCGAGGTATAACACGAATGTTATTTTTAATAATTTTAATAATAAAATAGATATTGTGGCTAGTCTGTCGGAACCATCAAGGTTCGCGCACCGACTCGTCTCGGCGTGACCCGAGTCGAGGGCAATTCGGGCTCGGGGCGAGTCGAGCTCGGCCTGTTTTAAAAATAAAAAAAAAAAAAGAAAGAAAGAAAGAAAATAATAATAATAATAAACAAACCCAAAACCCAAACCCATCCCCAAAACCCGAACCCAACCCCAACAAACCCGCTACCCCCCTCTTCCTCTCTCTCTCTCTCTCTCTCTTTATCTCTTTCCCTCTCACAGCAGCTCACTCTCTCTCTCTCTCTCTCCTCAAACCCCCCCCCCCCCCCCAAAAAGAAAACCCGATCCTCCCTCTCACTCGGATCCCTTTCTCATCTCTCTCGGATCCCTCTCCCTCTCATCCGATCTATCTCGGATCTCTGTCCTCTCACCAACCCGACCCCCCCTCTACCCTAAGCCGCCGCCCCCTCTACCCTAGCGCCGCCCCCCCCCCCCCCCCCCCCTCTAACCTAGCCGACGCCCCCTCTACCCTAGCCGCCGCCCCCCTACCCTATCAGCCGACCCCCTCCCCCCTATTTAAAACCCGGACCCGACCCCCTTCTCCCCTCCGATCTCTTTCTCTCTCCTCTCCAATCTCTCTTTCTCTCCCTGATTTCCTCTTTCTCCTCCCTCTCAGGGGCTGCGTACGGTGGTGGCCGGAGTGGAGGCAGCCGACCGGAGAAGGAGCTGCCGGAGCCAACGACTCTCGTGCACAAGGTCGGCCGTCTCCCCTCTTTCCCCTGTTTTTCTTTTCTTTTCTTTTTTTTTTTTTTCCCCTGTTGTATTGTTGAGACCAGCCCAACCCCTTCCTTCGCGGTTGCTTTCGAGCCGGTCATTGCTGCCGGCGAGGCCCGACCGTGCCAGGACAGACCCCCACATGCGACTAATCGCAGTTGATACCTATTCCGACCCTCTGGTTTCATCATTTTTTTTACGGTTGCAGTCGGCTCTTGACCGATGACGGGTTCGCCTGACATCCGACCACCACCCACTGCCACCTTGCCATGTCGAGGACTAGATCTCAACCCCTGGTACTGTTGCCTAAGACAGGCCCCATATATCTACCTGATTGGTGTTAACGACCCCTGCCGTGCCTGCCGTGCCTGATCCCGACCCTCAATCCATTCTTACGACTGCATCGCAACTTTCGACATCTGTTTGATTGCAATCGTCGGAGCCATTGAACCCTATAACTACGTCGTTTGAATCATGAAATTTTATGCCCATTGTTGGTTGATGATGCCCCCGCTATTGCATCCTTTTCATGTGACATGCAAGTCATGCACGGCGATGGACCACCAGCGGCCCACGTGCCAAACCTTGCTAATCCTGGGATCCGATTGGGGTTAGGCGTAATAGCTGTCGTCAATCCGAGCTCAGGCTCGTGCGACTCGTTTTAATTAAAGTAACAACCGTAGTAGTCAAACCTTAGCATGAGGACATCTTGGGCGAACGACGAATCGGACCTTCGACCTTACCTAGACCTAAGCCGAGATGGTACCATTGGTTGCATCGTTTTGCGTGCCGGTAGACCGAGTCCGATGACAACTAAAATTCTCGACTCGGCCAACTCGGGCCTAAACCCGTATTACTTGATAGCAAGCAATGACCTTAGGCCGGTGTGTGTGTGTGTGTTTGACAGTTCGGAGCTGTGTTGACCCAGACGAAGACGGAGCGGAGGTCGCATCGCAGAAGCCCGTGTTCGACAACGAGGTGACATCTACTACCTTTGCGTGGTCTTTAATAGTGGAAAATAAGAATGACTAAAGGTATCCATAACGCTGCATGCGGGTCCCACCGGACATCGTCGCATGTGGTCGAGTGGACCCCGCCTTGTATGCGGAGTCGCGAGTCCGGCGACGCATGCTTAAAAAGTATTAATAATTAATAATAATCTTTCTGCTGATTGCTTGGACACCGTAAGTAGGAATTCCCTTAAGTTTTGGAAATTAATAATTAAATAATAATTATCGGGTCCTACCCTCCTAAGTGGAGTGTGGAGACCCGGGCACACGGGAATACGAGCGAGAGTAACTGTGATGCATGGGTTGTGAGTGCGGTGTGAATCCCGGGGTAAAACGTCAAAGTTATCTTATTATTATAATACTCAATCATGTGGGAAGATTGGATCCCGTGCGCGCAAGGGTCGTGAACCACCTTGCATGCACAACCGAAGACCAGTATGCTAAGGGGTCACGGGCAAGGGTTGTGGTAAAGCCAATAGGAGTAGCCCTCTAGTGGGGATTGGCCTAACAACTCTGTCCCGGGGTAGTTGAAGCCCCCAAAGTAACGCAAGTGGGGTGGTAGAGCTCCACCATGAAGGACAGAAAATCCCTTATGATAATCCAGGGTTCACTTTAGGATAGATGACTTATGTTGTAATCTTATTTGATTCATAATTAAGCATGGTAGAACATCGAATGGACTGTGTGGTAACATCGAATGGACTGTGTGGTAGATAACTTAGTGACAGTAGGAATTGCATATGAAACATAGACTACTGATAGGCTTAGGTTAACCTTCTGTAAACTTTGAACTGCTTATGTAATTTAATTCAATTAAATATGTCGTCTCATATTATTAAAGACTATTAGAATGTCACTAGCCATTAGTTTGGCTAATCTCCCAATTTTCCATTGGGGGCTACTCTTTTCCATGAGTAGACTCTTCTGCAGGTCCGGAGGTTCGGGGGTAGCAGTGGGAGGCCAGAGGCAGATTTAGGGTTTCAGTAGTATTTTATTTTGGTATGTGGTTTCGTGGTAATGTAATGGGTGGATTTTGTATAAGAATCACTTAGTTTAAGATTAGTTAATTGTTAGAAGCATTGATACAGCTGAAGTATTTTGGATAGGCCTCTCCTTAAGGCCACAAGCCTAGGGTAGCTCACAGTGAAAATATAAGTATCTAAATGGCCTAATTGACTAGCCCTGTAGATAGGACCCCTAGACCAGTGTGTTGAGTGTCAGGGAGAGGGTGAGATTCCTATCTCGTCGTCGGAGGCTTGAGCTTTGTGCTCCCTTAGAGGGATTCCTGTCAGCATGTGATGGCACCGACAGGCCACACATGCTGAGAGGATATCCCAGTTAAAGGTCGAGCGTGATCATTTTTCTGTCGAAAAAATTTATCTTTATTTTCTTTTAAAATAAAAATATTTTTATAAAAATTAAGTTTTAAAATATTCTTTGTTTCTCCCTTCTCCTTCTTCAATTTTGAGAGAGTCACAGCCCAGTGAGAAACCCTAATTGGTATAGATAGACGACCAAACCCTAAGCCATTTTGTTTTCCTCTTTTCCCACCCCAGGGATCGGTTCCAGATTTCTGGGGCGTGACAGAAAAAGAGATTATTATAAAGCTAGTGAAGTAATTGAGAACGTGGTATATCTCTTCACCAAGGCATTTCCCAAGTCTACATTCTAGAAGTAAGTGAACCAAATTGGTATGAAAAGGCTTCATCAGCAAGGCATATGATTGAAAATTGATGAAATAATAGGGTGGAAAGTAGTATCTTGATTTATTAGAGGAGAAAGTATTTTTCTTTTAAAGTTGATGTAAGCCAAACATGTAATAGAACGTATGAGTAAAGGTGTGGGGGAGCATCATGCAGATGCAGATGAAGACATCCAGCAGAATGCCTTTGTTCACTGTACTCTTTTTCCTGTTATGAGATTTTTCCCACAGGATTTTCTCATCAAAAGATTTTAACAAGGTAGCACAAGTCACACCCACAAAGATTCCAGAAGAATCAGTTCATGAAGAACATATTCTTAAAGAATATGTTCTTGACGAATACATTGTACGTTTTTTCCTTCGCTGAAGGTTTTGTCCTAATTGGGTTTTCCTTAGCAAATTTTAATAAGGCAATATCTTAAATTTAGCATCCAATGGAGAGTGTTATATGAAGTGGCGACTACATATGGTGGTTGCCCACTTTGTAGGGACACATAAAATATTCCTTGTTTCTCCCTTCTCCTTCTTCAATTTTGAGAGAGTCACAGCCCAGTGAGAAACCCTAATTGGTATAGATAGACGACCAAACCCTAAACCATTTTGTTTTCCTCTTTTCCCACCCCAGGGATCGGTTCCAGATTTCTGGGGCGTGACAGAAAAAGAGATTATTATAAAGCTAGTGAAGTAACTGAGAACGTGGTATATCTCTTCACCAAGGCATTTCCCAAGTCTACATTCTAGAAGTAAGTGAACCAAATTGGTATGAAAAGGCTTCATCAGCAAGGCATATGATTGAAAATTGATGAAATAATAGGGTGGAAAGTAGTATCTTGATTTATTAGAGGAGAAAGTATTTTTCTTTTAAAGTTGATGTAAGCCAGACATGTAATAGAACGTATGAGTAAAGGTGTGGGGGAGCATCATGCAGATGCAGATGAAGACATCCAAGAGAATGCCTTTGTTCACTGTACTCTTTTTCCTGTTATGAGATTTTCCCACAGGGTTTTCTCATCAAAAGATTTTAACAAGGTAGCACAAGTCACACCCACAAAGATTCCAGAAGAATCAGTTCATGAAGAACATATTCTTAAAGAATATGTTCTTGACGAATACATTGTACGTTTTTTCCTTCGCTGAAGGTTTTGTCCTAATTGGGTTTTCCTTAGCAAATTTTAATAAGGCAATGTCTTAAATTTAGCATCCACTGGAGAGTGTTATATGAAGTGGCGACTACATATGGTGGTTGCCCACTTTGTAGGGACACATAACCTGAAGGTCCATAACCTTAAGCCAATATATATGAGGTTAATATACAAGAGTCCTACACTTTCTTGAGGTGCAGCTGTGATCTCGAGAATCCGTGCATCTCCTCTCCCTTCTCTTGCAATAGGTAAGGATTAACCTAACTAATATAGGGATTTATTGATGCTAAAAGTAACGTAGTTATATCGGGAATTTCTCCAGAAATTTCTGGAAGCAATTGGAAAGAGGAAGGAATATCCTAGAAACTTCTAGAAGCTGGGGAAACCGCTGCTCTCACTTACATTATATAAAACATTATTATTGATTGAAAGCTTTAAAATTATTGTATTAATTCAAATATAATACCCTAGGTTTTTGACCACAGGGCAGCTGACGGAAGAATGTCCAAGGTTAGGGTTGGTTTTTTAAAAAAATCCCGAATTATTTTTTCATCCACCTAGTTTTCAACCAACCTAATGTGGCAATGATCAAAGCCGTCTGTCGCAACCATCTCGTGCTTGTGAATCGCATTCGGCTATGACTGGTTGGTAAAGAGACAGATGTAATCATATAAAATTCTTGAGAATGTACAGACATTGCCATGATTTGTCTCCAACTCATGCAATCTATACTATAACTAGTACGAACCCCCATGTGAGAGAGCCATCACCGGTAGAGATGGCAACGGGTCGGGTTTGGGACGGGTCGGCCCATCATGACCCAGTTCCGCTATGGAATACCTTATCCCAAATCCGTCCCAAACTCGTGTCGAGTTTGAATGATCAATCCCAAACCCCTCCCACTAACACTACTAAAAACCCTAACCCGTTCCGTCCCAATTATGTTTATACTGGACAAGTCTAAACTAGTTGATTATATTTTGAACTAAACTTATTTTCGTTAAGAGAAGCAATGAACATATTGAGATCTAAATTCATTACAACATAAAACTACAGGTTTTATGTTTTCGATAAATATATATATACATTAAATGAATTAAACAGATGCACTACAATGAAAATGTATAACTTACTACAAGTATACAACAAGTTAAACACCTTGAACATATTGATAGTTAAATCATATATTTTCTAGAAATTTTATAAATAAAAGACTTGAGTTGTGTTATCTCCTTAAATATAGTATTGGTATAATATAAAATATGATACTAAACTATATCTGAGTAAATTATCAAACGGTAAAAAAATAACATATATGTAATTGGGTCGGGTCAGGTCGATGTAGGCTAATCCTTACCCCGTTCCAAACTAGGTAGGGTTTTATTTTGTAAATCCCAAACCCGCCCAAACCCAACTAGTTTCATTCCAAACCTAGTTCAATATAGTCATGTCAGGTCAGGTTTCCCATTTAGCCCGTCCGGTTGCCATCCCTAATCACCGACCCCCCCTTCAAACCAACCAAAAAAGAAGTAACGTTTCGTGTGTGTGTGTGTGTGTGTGTGTGTGTGTGTGTGTGAGTGAGAGAGAGAGAGAGGGAGGGAGGGAGGGAGGGAATAATTCCGTAGAGAGAGGAATTACGAGTGATTCCAGAGAGAAAGCGATCATCTTTTGAGGGTGCCACGTGGCTCCTAGAGAAGATTACGAGAGAGGGGTTTTCTCTTCAGGGGGTGCCACGTTTGGACCCCCGGCTAATATTATAATATATAGATACACTTTGGTGAATGTGTGTGTGCGTGTGTGTGTGTGTGTGTGAGAGGGGGGGGGGTGGTTGGCGCCTTGGCGGGACCAAACAATTGTCTACGGTAAGTCAGAATGATTTCAAAGAAAGAATGAAGAGTAAATTGGCGTAAACAAGTCCGAAAAGGTTGATGCTTCTTTAAAAAAATCAAAAAATTGTCAGTAATAAATATTTGTGTTAAAGGTCATAAATGGAGGATATTCCCAAAACTTTGATAGCTTGTAGCTCCAAAGTCTAGCATGCAGTACTTGGGCCCTATTTGAATAGCATTGTGATTTTACGATTCTTCGATCCCCAAATTCCAAAATCACAAAGAAGGGCTCCGGAGCCTCGATTTAAGGCTATGGGAAAATGTCCTATAGGAGTAGGTTTTAAGCTCTGCTTTGTATCCAAACAAGCTCTCCAGCTTTTTTGGGTTTATTGGCTAATATGAAACTGTGCATGGGCTTATACGCAAAAAAAAAAAAAAAATCCCCAATGTTTACACTTTACACACATGATTCCATAAACTCGACTACGCACCACATGTAAGTGGGCACTCAATGTTAGTCTATGTATACCTTAGCACAATACTGAGAATATGTAGAATCCTACTTGGATTTCCTTAAGGCTGTGTTATTTTCTGGGAATTGGAATTCCCAGCCCATGTCCTTTCCACAAAACCACCAATTATTCAGAGTACACATGCATGCCTACACCATTTCCCTGGGAAACAAGCCACACGCAGAGCCTCTAAGGGTCTGTTTGGTTGGAGGGAGTTGAAACCGCAGAGCCTCTAAGGGTCTGTTTGGTTGGAGGGAGTTGAAACCAGCATATTCCAACTCACACGTGGGGTACAAACGGAATGAGTTGGAACTCCCACCTAAAAACCGTGGGATACAAACTCACACGTTTTCTATACAATCGAAACCCACAGAGGAGTTGAAACACATCTGGTCGGGAACCTCCGCACGGAACCAAACAGCCACTTTAGCGGAACGCGCCGGTTCCAACACCCTCCAACCAAACAAACCCTAAGAGATGTACATGGAAATGGGGCCCATTTCCTTAGGAATTCTGATTCCCAGGTAAAGAAAGCATCCTAAATGGACAATACTTCAAATCTCTACCCCACCATCGAGTGTAACAGCTAGTCCTGAAGTCGATGTTCATACACAATATTGAAGCAGTCATGATAAGCATTGTTTTGTGTAGCAATAAACACAAGCACCACATATAAACTTCATACAGACCATCCAATGCAGAGAAGTTTCATATGAAAACTGTCTGCTATTTATTGTCGCACAAGCATGAAAGCACGGCATCGACGATGCCACCAACAGTTTATTGTAAAGCATCTCAGCTTTCTGGGGATCCGCTGCCCCTGGGGGAATCGCGAGGGCTGGGGCTCCGCCCATTGGTCTCGGGGCTCCCATACCTCCGGGGGGAATCGCGAGGGCTGGGGCTCCGCCCATTGGTCTCGGGGCTCCCATACCTCCGGCCCGCAGGCGGGCTCCCCTGCTCGTCGCTTGCCAGGCTCCCGCTGTTCTCCCTCCTCCTGGGGCTATCGCCGTAATCCGACCCGTTGCGCTCGGCCACTGCCCGCTCCCTCGAAGGGCTCCTCTCCCGCTCCCGTGGGCTCCGGCTGCCATCGGGTGTCGCGCTGCGCTCCCTCCCCTTGTACGGCGATGGGCTCCTGCTGTACCCGGGGCTTCTTGATCTCTCCCGTTCTTCACTGCGCCTGCTTCTCCGAGGAGGAGACCTCGATCGACTGGTGATAAACAGCGGCATAAACCAAACCAGGTCAGAAATGCGATCAGAAACATGTTAGGGAATCAATATCATTACAGCTAATTAAGATGATGGCAGCATCTAAAATAAAAAAAAACTAACTCTGATAATTATCATACCAAAGCCTCCTTGATATAATCAGAATTTGGTCTTATCAGATCTTGTGCAACCCAATACAATATTGCTAGGCATGATTCCACTCGATTGATATCTTAGGTCAAGGCAATGAGGCCCTTGACTCAAACCCCATGCTGCAAATTTTCAATCTTGGGTCCTGCCTAGATCGACCAAGGCCGGCTGAGTTTGCAACTATTGAGCCACGTGCACCTCTAGTGGAAATAAAGGAAGAGTGGCAAAACCGTCATTTTCTAATGCCTCACATATACATAGGCTAATGTAGTTTTCGCAATCTCTCTTAGCTTTTTGGCGTCTACCTACTCAAAAATCACTTCTGATTAGAGTCACTACCATACACAACTAAGCAGTTCTTGTCTGTTTAATTAATACTCTTAATCTAATGTTAAGGTCTTTTTAAGACCTCATCAGATTTTGAGAGATTCTATAAAGTTTTCAACTATTGACCCACGTGCACCTCTAGTCGAAATAAAGGAAGAATGGCAAAAGTCATTTTCTAATGCCTCACATATACATAGGATAATGTAGTTTTCGCAATCTCTCTTAGCTTTTTGGCGTCTACCTACTCAAAAATCACTTCTGATTAGAGTCACTACCATACACAACTAAGCAGTTCTTGTCTGTTTAATTAATACTCTTAATCTACTGTTAAGGTCTTTTTAAGACCTCATCAGATTTTGAGTGATTCTATAAAGTTTTGCTAGACTGATTCAACTTTAAAGTTTTAGAGCAAAGTCAGGACTAAAAGGCCAACCCACAGCTTCAGATTTTGGGTTTGGTCAGACCCAAAAGTTTTAGAGCAAAGTCAGGACTAAAAGGCCAACCCACAGCTTCAGGTTTTGGGTTTGGTCAGACCCAAACTTGCACCTATAATGGAATATCAAGTGTCATGAAAAACTGTCATTTTCAAGTTTCCTCACATAAACATAAGCTGAAAGGATTCACAGCTTCTCTTAGGACCAGGGTTTTTTTTTATTCTGCTTATTCGAAGATCACTTCAAACTTGGCTGTTACCATGCAAAAATATTTAGTGCTTACTTCATACTTCTGACCAAATGTTGAGATAATTATGTTACCAGATATAACTTGATAGGTATGACTTCAACTCCATTGATGTTTTAGGTCAAGGCCAGGGCTTGAACACAGCTCATGGATTCAAATTTAGGTTTAGCCCCAACCCAATTAAAGTGGATATACGAAAATTGGAGGAGCAGGTGAAAACCCCTTTTGATGAAATGGTTTTGAGCTCAAGTCCAGACAAGATGTCAATCTGCTACAGTATGTCCTTCCATTACCAATTGGGTATCAATTTGGGCAGTAGAATATCAATTCGGTTGCTACAATGGTTTCACTGTTGCAACAGTGATTTCACACCAACCGAATTATTAATCTGCTACGGTAAAATCATTGTAGCATATTAACAATTCGGCTAGGAGTACCAATCCGGGCAGCAGAGCATCAATTCGGTTGCTACAATATATCCTTCCATTACCAATTGGGTATCAATTCGGGTAGTAAAATATCAATTCGGTTGCTACAATGATTTCACTGTTGCTACAGTGATTTCACACCAACCAAATTGTTAATCTGCTACAGTGAAATCATTGTAGCATATTAACAATTCGGCTAGGAGTATCAATCCGGGCAGCAGAGCATCAATTCGGTTGCTACAATGTTTTTTCTCTCTCCTTGTCCTCTCTCTTAAATTCTCATCTCTTTCCTTATTAATTTATCATGTAAAACTCAATTTATATGACATGTACTAAGGTTTGGAACAATTATCTTTTGTCATTTGAACAAAGGTCATTGGATTGATGTGATTGCTTACAAGTTCATCAAGTTCTTCGCTATTTCGGGTTGTAAACCTTTGAGGCGGAGTAGTCCGGCAGTTATCTACATCATCAGGTAAGTTCGTTCCAACCTTATTGTCCTTTCTTTTGTGTAATTATAGGACATTAAGCATAGTGAAAGTAAGAAATTGAATCTAATCCCATCCACCATCACGAAAATCAACTCCAATCATCTAACAAACCTCCCTGCAAAAACACTAAAATTGAACATAAAACAATATACATCTCCCAAACCTACAATCCGAAATCCACCAAACTTGAATCATACTGTCCTCCCAATAACCTCAAGATTTCCCCCACAAAAGTCCAATTCGTTTCACCGAATCAGACTTCAATTCGAACTTGGATTCAAATCTGAAAAATACAGTCCATATCTAATATGGGCTTGATATCTCAAGATCTGGTGATCCGATTGATCCCAAATTCAACCCACATAGCCATCACAACATTATCAATCAAACCACCAAATTTGACTTCTATCAGAAGAGGGGGGAAAAAAAAAACTCAGTCAATTACCAAAATACCCTTTGTTGTCCAGACTTCTAGGTTCTCCTAAATCCACTTTCTAGCCTTTCCATTGACCCATCGCTAACATCTACATCTGCAACCTAATCCTACAATAAACTTACCACAAGGACAATTATATTAATCAATCTGATGCTTAACTATTGGAATTCCTTACGACTAGCACGAAGTACAACGTGTACTATGTGTGGGATGTGTTCTAAACTGAGGTCTATTGATTACTCGAACACTCTCTCAGGGGAAGACCCTATTTAACTTATGTTATCATCTTATTCTAATTACTCTATTAATGATAATTAGCTTCATTTATAGTTGAGTACAATTTTAACTATGTGTTTATCTCTATCATTGTGTGTGATCATCTATATTAGTTACATAAGCCTAGGACTAGATTTAGGAAATCCATCATTCTTGCTTCCTTGCATATAGGTCTAGGCCGCAACTTCAAACCTAGATTAGTCACCATTTAATTTGTCCGGCATCACCCTCTAGTTATCATGGAGTTGAATGCTAATTAGAGGTCCAAGTTTCCAATGTGTTCCCACATGAACATGCTACCATCTACACCATGCCTAATAAACCCACAACACACCTTACCCTGAAACGACCCTAGCTTCCGTATTATCCAATTCCTTTGGGTATATGAATGGAACAATCCACTCTTGTCTGCACATGCAACTAAAACCAACACCATCCCCATCAACGAACCATCTCTCTCTCTCTCTCTCTCTCTCTCTCTCTCTCTCTCCCCTCCCCCCCCCCCCGTTGAAATAATCAAACCTCTCTCTCACACACACAATCTTCCCCCAAAACAAGGGGAAAAAACTTAGATACCTTCCCTCCCAGAGCCTCAACCTTCCGACACTTATAATACCCACCAACATTAATCTCTCTCTCTCTCTTTCTCACACACACACAGACACACACACACACACACACAAAATCTTCCCCCAGAACAAGGGGGGACAAACTTAATTCCCTTCCCTCCCAGAGCCTCAACCTTCCCACACTTACAATACCCACCAACAACATTAATCTCATTTGCTGAGGATAAGGAAGAGATGTAACAAGAGACAACTGCAAAAGGAGTAACCATTCCCAAAAGTGCAAACCATGGACAGCTCACAGGATCTATGGCATCGAACCAACCACAAAGCATCGAAAATAAAATCTTCAAGAGACACAATTGAACCTCTCAAAGGACAAGTACCACCCTTGCCTTGTTCGCAGTTTGGGCCTAGAACTGTGGCCTGAAGCTCACTATGAACAAAGACAAAGCCAACCCATTATGGCAAGGCATTTTCCTGTCAAGCTCTCAAATTATAGTCATCCCTTGATGTGATGATACTAAAAGTGACTAAAATATCGGAACTTAGAGTGGCGATCATAATTACATCAACGTTATGGGGTCCCATAATTCTAACTCCAAGAAAGTCAATTGCATAAGATGATGAAGCATAGAATCAGTATTATTAGACTCTAAAGCAAGGAAGCACGCATGCGCATCCATAGGCAGATAGATTATAGGTAGAGAGGAGAGGGAGAGAGAGAAGGGAAAGAGATGGATAGATATAGAGGAAGAGGACAAAAGAAGGGGGGGATTGGATATCAAGGAATCAAGAAAGACCAAATATTTGATTCTACCGGCTTACAGAAGGCTGATTGCTATAATGATCTACATCAAATAGAAAATACAAATTGTATTTTTCGGGAAGATAATTAAAGCAGAAATGTAAATTAAGCATTTAAAGTACTGTTTCGGATTCTAGAAGAATTGCTTGCCCTTTTAACCAGATACTAAAAGCACTGTGACCATTTAACGCAATTTAAGCCTCCATATAAGCATCTAACATTTATCAGAAACTTGAATAAAAAAGCAAGCGTTATTCTTACACTATTTAAGATTATCCACAAGAGTTGCATACCTGTAACTACGACTTCGGCTGTAACTTCGACTCCGGCTCCTACCGCGACGAGGAGATGGTGACTGTGAATAACTCCGCCCACGTCTGCAACACAGTCCATTACAATCCCTCAATCGTGGACAAAGCAATCATGATATCCAAAATTAATATCTCAACAGAACCTGTAGAACAAGTACAAGGACAAACCTGAGACTTTTAGGACTATTCTTGCAATTTCTTTCTATATGACCCCTTTCCCCACAGCGATAGCACTTGTTTTTCCAGTCCCCAGCTTTGCAGTCTCGAGCCCAATGACCATCAATCCCACAGTTAAAGCAACGACCAGATCCAGGGGGAGGGCCTCTTCCCAAGTACTCACGAGAACTTGCTCGGCCACGTGGACCCTAAATCCAGTGGAATAAAACAAAGTTGTATTAAAAAATAAATGAGGACGTAAGATGGTGCATGGAACTAGTAGGAATATTAGATGCACGAGTGGATAAGTATAAATAAATGACAGAAGATGGTGGATGGAACTTGTAGGAATGATAGATGCAAGGTGGAGAAGTACAAATTATTGCTGGTAAAAATCAGTGGAGAATTTCTAGAAATTTACCCCTCTTGCAAATTCCACTACAATACGACTTCCACTTAACTCCCGTCCATTTAAGTTGTATCTTGCATCCTCTGCATCTCGTGGATCGTTGAATTCCTGCAAAAATGTCGGCAGGGGAAAGAAAAAAACGGCGACAACTCATACATGAAAAAAAATGATAAGCACTCAAAGAAGCATACTTATTACAAATATGATGATTTTAAAGATTGCATCACACAGAAGTAAAAGAACAGACAGGCAAGGGGAGGAGTTGCACGTACAACAAAGGCAAAGTCATGCTTCATCTCCACATCTCGTACTCTGCGGAAACGGTTGCCAGAAACAGTAAGGCCATCAAGACTTAAGCACCAAAGGGTATAGTACTTCGCTCCTCAGAAGAGAATAAAACACCACTTTGTGATTGTTGCGATTTCCATAAAAACACGGAATAATATTACAGAAAGAACCGCCAAAGGCTCCTATAAACTTTGGAAGAATAGCCACCAATTCCACCAAGGGCACCCTCTCACCATAGACCTCCAGGTTGGCGAAACACCCGAAGACCTTCAACAAGATCATTCAAGTTAAACAACGACGCCTGGGGTTTATCCTTTTCACAAGATAACATAATCAATAGAGAACGTAAATCCAAGGATAAATGCTGCCTTGGCAATGGCCGATGTCTCATATCTTAGAACTCCATCTCATGACTCACGTTGAATAATTGCCAACCTAATGAGAAACATTCTGAATGACAAAGACGATATTTGGCTCACAGAAACAATAGAACAAGAGACGGTTACTGTCAACAAGAAGCTGACAAGACCAAAATTGTAAAACCATACAATAAATGCAAAAAGGGGGGGAAATTTTACGATATAAATTTCGAAAAGAATAGAAGCTCATGATCAAAATGAGACTATACACTGCGGCATACAAGTATACAACAGAATGAAGAAGTTGACACAAAAAACCACAGATTACATCTTCAACAGCAGAAAAAACGAGGCAAAAAGTAAAAAGGCAGAAAATTACAAGAAAACAGATTGGTCTATGGAGACATTTGATTAACCATACAAACATGAGATGATCTATGCCCTAGCCTTCATTTAAATTATAATCACAAGAGATAAGCTGTCATAACTTTTAGTTATAGTATTTCAGAAACAAAATATGCATTCCAATTAATTGCTTGCTACCTTACCTTCCATATCTGCTGAAATAGTCTTCGAGGTCACGTGATCTTGTGCGAGATGCGAGGTGACCAACGTACAGACGCGTGCCACCGTATCGGTCATCATAGCGAGGCATTTTCGTCCTGCAAGGACCACTGAAGATGTTAATAAGAGCCAAAAAAATGCAAATTGCAATCGCAGACACAACACGAATCAAAATGACAGAATATACACAATAGATAGTGCACCATTAAAATATTTCATAGAAAAAATATACATAAAATAACAGTTAGGTAAGTCAAGATTATTAAATTTTCACCTGAAATATCAAATTAATACATAAGGTTTAGGTTGTACAATAAAGTTCGATAGTCAAACACAAAATCTAAAGCATGTTGAAATCTATGTATATATATGTATGTACTTTTAGTATAATATCATTATAGATATGAATCAGATCCAAATGCAACCATAATTTCTTCATCATTAAAGCTCTAGCTTCAAAGTTCCAAAACCATAAAAATAAGATTATTCGATACGAGCCATACGACGATATGGTAATGCATTCATGCGAGAAATACATTGTAATCTCATGTATACTAATTTTTAAGCACGAGCCATACGGCGATACGGTCCATTACATTAGAACCAAACCAAGCAAAGTAGCAATACAAAACAAAATGCATAGCAAAGTTCATTCCCATCATCATCTCCGAATAGCACGGCCTCCAAATCGGGCTAATCAAGTGATAGATTTGCAAATTCAAGTAAATTGGCACCCTCCAAAGACTGTTTGCCGTACCGGAGCCGTACCGAAGACTGTCTGCCGTACCGGAGCCGTACCGAAGACTGTCTGCCATACCGGGTACAGATTATGCCGTACCCGTACCCGGTAAGTACCCGGTACTGGTACGGTATCTGTTCGGAGTACCCGTGCTTCATAGGTTGAAATAGTTTAATTTCGTATTTATAGCAAATGAAGTATGGGAAATCACTCCAAACAGGTAAACAGTGAGGGAATTTGTGAGAAAAAATATGAAAAAGCTTGTTCTACCAACAGAGGTAGCATTAACAAGAATGACAAGCGAAGAACGATTTATAAAAGCATACCAAAATGGATGAAATAACGCTAAAGTGTAATGGTTACAACATTGTCATCCAATGGTCGAGTTTTTAATCAAATTTGAGTATAAGCTCCAAAATCAGATCTAGCCCTTACTGAAACTCATACCAAATTGAGTTTTTAATCAGATTGGAATAAAGAGTTGGAGTTCTCTCTATCAAATTGAATTTTACTCAAATTTTTACTCAAATTTGAGTAAAAATTTGAGTAAGGGCTGGAGATGCTCTAATAAATTTATCAATATCAAAAGTATTTTTTTTTGAGAAAATCTTATCCTCCATTTCGAGTGCATGTTCAAACCAACACACATTCCAATAATATCCACGTTCATTGAACTTTGGTTATCGAACTATCATTTATTTTTAAGCAAAGTGTGATCCATATTACCAATCTTTACATTTCCATAATCTACTACTTATGCTACGCCAATTTAATATTAATATATGCCAAGGAGCTTCTTTCTAATCTTCAGCAATTAATCAATTCATAAAAATTGAGGAATTGCCAACTAGATACTTTAAACAAGAAGGTGCGGCAACATCAATTAGTTATACATACAGTAGCAACTATCCAAGTCCACTACTTGTATTTTAGAAAAAAAACAAACAAGTTTTAAAGTATGTAAAAACGAAGTCTAAACTTTTTGACAGATGGGAAATATGGTATAAACGATGTAAATAATAAGCAGTCAACGCATTTGGCAGCATAATTCAGATAAAGAAAGCAAATCAAACGATTGGGAGGTAGAAATCAAGCAGATCTTGTACACCCTAGAATTTTTCATAACAAATTCGACAATAGGAGGTAGAACTCGACGACTACATCATAAACATCTACCAAAAAATCAAACTTTCTTAAGGGAATAGTATCACAGATTGGCTCTAACCTATAACACCAAACAATTGGAGATGAGGAAGAGAAAAATTAGGGATTTGTTGAATCGGCACAACCAATACGTTCACAATTTCACTGCATGAATACAGATCGCATCAATGGGATCATAGGCACTGCGAATACATCTCGAAGTCAAAGGCTTTCGTTAATCGCATGAAATAAAAAGAAATTCCAGGGGAATCACCACAGTTAATAGTTTTTTCTGTTCTAAAAAGCCAAGGAGGTGAAACCCTAACAAAACCCTAAAAATCAAGGGACTGAATGGAGGCATGATGAAGAAGAAAAGAAACCCTAACAAAACCCTAAAATTCGCAAGGTGGGGAGAGGGAGCTAATACCTGTGAACCAGGGAGAAACACGGGCGAAATAGAAACCCTAGACCGCAATGGCCGCTTCTGCGCTAAACTCACATCCGTATATATATACCAAATCTGGCACGTGCCACGTGCTAGCCAATTGACGCCGCCGTACGGACGCTTCAACCGCGGGAGCGATTTGGTGAATTTCACCCAGGACCTCTGAGCCGTCCGATGTGCCAGTTAAAAAAGGGCTGCGTGCGATGAACGGGTCGGTGGCGCTGCCGAAATGCATCCAACGGCTCAGAGGGTTAGGTAAAGTTCGCTTGGGCGCACACAACCCTCCGATTAACAGGATGCATCACCATTCCGTCCCGCTGTTGGGTTGAGTGACGTTCACCTGTGGGGGTTGCCAGCCATCGGACGGCTCTGATACATGAGACCCCCCGGTCACCACCTTACCATATGGGACGCCTTATGTGATCGTTTCTCCCCGTATAGCCTACTCTACAGTGAACCGTCTGATCGGTTGTGAAGAGCTGACCATCTCGTGATACTACGTAGGATTTTTTTTAAAAAAAAAAATTACAAAAAAATCCCCTGAACTATACATCTCATTTCAAATTGGCCCCTCAACTTTTTTTTTAAACAATTTGATCCCTGAACTATGCTCCCTCTGCATTTAGCCCCCTCCGTTAACTTTTATTCCAAAAATATCCTTCTCCTAGTAAGCATAAACTAAATATTTCGAAACAATTTTGAGTCTTATTGGAATTTGATAAGGTATTTTCGGGATCAAAAGTGGATGGAGGGGCTAAATGCACACGGAGCATAGTTCAAGGATCAAATTGTTCAAAAAAATAGTTGGGGACCAATATGAAATAAGTATATAGTGCAAGGGAGGTTTTTGTAATTTGCCCAAAAAAAGTCAGCCTCTCTCTCTCTCTCTCTCTCTCTCTCTCTCTCTCTCTCTCTCTCTCTCTCTCTCTCTCTCTCTCTCTCTCTCTCTCTCTCTCTCTCTCTCTCTCTCTCTCTCCATTGTTCATCCAAGAAGGCGAAGCACCGTTGGGGCCAACACGTCACCATCTTGAAGAAGATGCGAGTGTATTGTCAGCACGGTACTCTGCCATGAGAAAACCAGCAAGAAGCCCGGTGGAGGGATTTCTGGGCGAACACCCGAATGGACGAGGGGCTTGATCACGAGATGGCCTTCATGATTGATGCTCGACCTCACGAAGAACAACCCCACCCAGCATCTCACATCTCAGGTGCTGTTTAGATAGGATTATGATTATGGAATTCTAGGAGTTCAAATGTAATATCCGATATCCTTGAGGATAATTTTACTAAGGGCAACCCAATGTTTTTTCTATTATAATATTATCACTGGAATAATTGAATTGAATCCTTGTTACCAATGTTGGGGGAAAAAAAAAAATATGTTGATGCATTTTGTTGGTGGGAGTTGGACCGGACCATCGATCCTGGGTCTAGGTCGCGAACGACGAGGTGATGGCAGAGCGATTAAGCAGACATATGTGCGCGTATGTGTGTGCGCTCATTTGCATAGGTGTTGAGCATATTCAACAACATGAATATCTTACTTAATTACTAGTGTGTGCATTGTCAACCCAGATTTTCCCCTGTAGTGACCGTCGCTGAGCGACGCAGGTCGCGAGACTAAACCAAAATTTTGATCTAGAGCCGATACATTTCCCGAGCATTGATCTAATTTGATTGGGTCCTGTCGATTCACGAGGCCCTAAGCCCCCTAGCTAGCTCTACTCATGTCTTCATCTTGTTCTTGGTCATTGAATCATGATCCATGTAACATCCGCCCCAAACACACAAGATTTTGTCCGCTTTGCCCGTACCCGCACGAGAAGTTCCCAGGATGGTCACCCATTCTGGTACTACTCTCGCTTAAGCATGCTTAACTACGGAGTTCTTACGAAATCCATAGCGACGCACGGTTTTTAAAACGCGTCTTCTATGTTTGAGAGGGGAAATTATATAAGTAGCTCAGGATCTCCTTCTCTCCAGGCGCTATGGGGCTAACTCATGGCCTTGTACACCTCACCTCACCTCACCTCATCCATCTTGGCATCCCAGCCTCAGGAGTCTTGGCTCTTGGTCGTCACAATACACCCCCCTTAGGGCTACACGTCCTCGTGTAGGGTTAGACCCCCCCCCCCCCCCCCCCCCATCCCGAGGAGAACCGGCTCTGATACCATTTTGTAACATCCGTCCCAAACACACAAGATTTTGTCCGCTTTGCCCATACCCGCACGAGAACTTCCCAGGGTGGTCACCCATCCTGGTACTACTCTCACCCGAGCACGCTTAACTACGGAGTTCTTACGAAATCCATAGCGGCGTACGGAGTTCTTACGAAATCTGTAGCGGCGCATGGTTTTTAAAACGCGTCTTTTATGTTTGAGAGGGGAAATTATATAAGTAGCTCAGGATCTCCTTCTCTCCAGGCGCTATGGGGCTAACTCATGGCCTTGTACACCTCACCTCACCTCACCTCATCCATCTTGACATCCCAGCCTTAGGAGTTTTGGCTCTTGGCTATTGGCTCTTGGTCGTCACAATCCAGGCATATGATCACCTCTTATTTCTTTCTTTTTCTAGCCATTCGATCCAAATCGAAGTAGTCCCCCATCTTTAATCTCAACCATCCCCTTCCAACCAACCCTCTTAAACCACCCTTATCCATACAACCACCTGTTATCCTCTCAAGAAAACAAACACCATCACCCAATCTCCACTCAAACCCAACCCATCTCTCTCTCCGTCTCTATCCCCTTAAACCCCAAAACCTGAAACCCGATTCTCTCTCTATCTCTCTCTTTCTTAATCCCAAACCCAAACCCACCCCAAACCCGAACCCGAACCCAACCCAGCCCCAGCCCGTCTTCCCCTCTCTCTCTCTCTCTCTCTCTCTCTATCTCTTTCTCTCTCCCCCTCACCTCTCCCGATCTGACCTTTTTCTCGAGGTGGCTCACGCGCGCTGTATCGGAGAGGAGCTGCCAATGTCGGAGCTACCGATCAGGTTAGCACCTATCTGTCGTTTTCTCCCTTTTCTGTGTGGATCCAGCCAACCGCCAGCCCCCCTGTCGCCTTCCATTTGATTGCGGCAATGGGCGCCGGCCATGTGGCCGCCAGTTGTGCAGCCGACGAGGTCCAGCCCAGCCAGACCAGGTCCTCCATCGGCCACCCCTTTTTGTCCTTATGCTGTGTTGTGACGGTTGTCGGTAGCTTAACCACCGATGGCCAGATAGTAGGTGACTCCGACTATTGTCGGTCTAACACCCCTTGAGCCTAGCCACTAGTCGCGCCGACCCTCTTGTTCCCCCTTTTTTAGTTGCGGTGGTTGGCTCTTTGTCCGGCGAAGGGACAGTCCAGTAGAAGCCGACCACCAACCCTTCGACCAGTCATGGCCGAGACTCCGACCATCTCTTATGGCGTCGATCCAGCACCCAGCCATTGGAGCCCCTGCCTTGTGCCGAGAACCCTTCAGAGTCATCCATTTTGATCCATCTAGCAACCGTTTTATCAGTAATTTTATTTATGTTTGTTAAATCTTGATCCGTTGCCAATCCAATTCTGACCTCGCTAGGTCGAGCCATGCGAACCACCTTGAGGCATCGGCGATCATTGATCGGCCTCTTTTAGCCGTGAGTCAACTTCTAGCGTTGTCCCCTTTTTGTTTCGTATGTGAAGCCTTTATGCCTTTTTACGAGCGGCGTCATCGTGTCGCCAAGTCAATTTTATTGATTGTCGTACCTAAGGATCAGAAATAGATCGACCCCATTGCGTCTACTTTGCCAATTACGGTATCCGTCTCAATAAGACATAGTAGTTATCGCCAATCCGAGTCTAGACTCGGGATACCCTGTTGTTTGTAATTGTTGATATCGACGTATACCTGCACCTAATCCGAGGACATCTCGGGCAGAGGATGAATCGAACCCCTAACCTTGTCTATAACTGGCCCTACCGATGCACACTTTAGTTTGATACGGAAGGTCCCTCGGAGCATGATAACATGCTAGTAGCAACAACCGACGCAGGTATGATCGTTTGGTCGGATTAGTATAATTGAACCTTAGTGCGACTCTTCGCATCGACAATGCTAACTAACCGAGACTGTAACATCGTTTATGCGTGCTGGTAAACTAGCGTCTGACAACACCTATTTCCCTCGACTCGGCCAATCAGGGCCTAAGCCAGCGATATTTAGTAGCAGTTAATAACCATAGGCCCGCTGTGTGTGTTTGACAGTTCGAGGCTGTGTCGACCCAGTCGGAGACGGAGCTGAGGTCGTCTAGCAGAAGCCCACCAACCAGGTGACATCTACTTCCCTTGTTGTGGTCTTTGATAGTGAAAAATGAGAAGAACTAGGGTAGGTGTCCATGACACTGCATGCGGGTCCCGCCGGGCATCGCCGTATGTGGTCAAGTGGACCCCTCCTTGAATGCAGAGTTGCGAGTCCGGCGACGCATGCTTTAAAATATTAATAATAAAGTAATAATTAGTGCATGGACACCGTAATTAGGCTTTCCTCATAAATTAAACTATAGTTTAAATAAAATAATAATTAATGGTAAGTATAGCCCCACCCTTCCGGTAGGAGTGTGGGGATCATACCTAAACTGGGTCCCACGGGAATGTTTATTATATATCATGTGATGCATGGGTTGTGAGTGCGGTACGAATCCCGGGAAAAAAACACCAAAGTGGATTTATTATTATAACTATATAATAATCTATCATATAGAAAGATTGGATCCCATGCGCGCAAGGGCCGTGAACCACCCTGCGTGCACAGCCGAAGATTAGTAGGCTAGGGGGTCACGAGTAAGGGTTGTGGTAAAGCCAATTGGAGGTGCCCTCTAGTAGGGATTGGCCTAGCAATCCTGTCTCGGGGTAGTTGAAGCCCCCAAGGAAAGCAAGTTGGGCGGTAGAGCTCCACCGAAAACGAAAAACCCCTTATGATCATCTGGGTAATTTTGTGCATGGTGTTGGAGGATGCACGACGAGAGAGTTGGCCTTCTACATCAAAATAAAAGGCCATATAGTAATGCCCGACCGGGGGTAGGATGAACAAAATATCTGGGGTTCACATTAGGATAGATGTTTTTGTATGATTGCTAATTAACAACTATGGAATCTTAATATGGATTATGAAATAGTAGAGTATAATAATCTAGTGACATTTAGAGGGTCGTTTAATTTAACTTGTTTATTAATGCTGTAGAATATTGAATTGACTTATTGTTAGACAACTTAGTAACAGTAGGAATTGCATGAAAACGTAGATTGCTGGTAAGCTTAGGATATCTATCTGTAAAATTTGACATATTTAGTTGTCTCATATTATTAAAGGCTATTAGGATATCACTAGCCATTAATTTGTCTAATCTTTCAATTTTTCAATTGGGGGCTACTCTTTCCCACGAGTAGACTCTCCTATAGGTACGGAGGTTCAGGAGTAGCAGTGGGAGGCCAGAAGCGGAGTTAGGGTTACGATAGTGTTCTATCCTTAGTTTATCATCTTGTAGTTTTTCTTATTCTAGAAATGTAATCGATTGGATTAGAATAATGATTATTTAGTCTAGTCTATGTTCTGTGACTGTTAGTGGTGATGATCCAGCTGAATTCTTTTGGGTAGGCCTCTCCTCAAGGCCCCAAGCCTAGGTTAGATCATAATGAAAATATAAGAAGAGAACTAACCTAATTTGACAAGCCCAGTAGATAGGGCCTCCAGACCGATGCTGTCACGCCCCAGAAATCTGAAGACCGATCCCTGGGGTGTGAGGTGAGAAAAGAAGAGGATTTTGGGTCTGGTTACTTAACTATACCAATTTGGGTTCTCACAGGGCTTCTACGCTCTCTAATATGAAAAACAAGAAGGAGGGAGAAACAAGAGGGGAATCTTTTAAATTTGATTTTTCAAAAAATATTTTTATTAAAAAGCAAAGAAAGAGAAATTATCAACAGAGAGAAGATATTATCTAGTCAAGCTCAACCTTCAAAAGTCATATCCTCTCAGTATGAGTGACCTGTCGGTGCCACTACATACTGGCAGGAGTCTATCTGAGGGAGATTGGAGTAGCCGACCCGCCCCTCGCCGGAGCCCCGGCGAGCACGCCGAGACACCCGCAGGTCAGCCACCCCCTCCTCCTCCCATTCTCCTCCACGACCCAACCCCACGACCCCCTTCCTTCTTCCTTGTCGCGGCCCGCACAGGCGGACACCGCCGCCGCACCGAGCCTCTCCCGGCGATCGCCGGCGCACCACCACCGGCCGTAAACCCCGCGCGAGCCCCCCCTCCGTCCGAGCCCTTGGGAGTCCGACAGTCGCTCCGGCCGCCTCCCACCGTGCCTCCTCTGTGGGGGTGGTGCAGGAGAGGCCGGCCGAGCGCTCGCCGGCGCTCCAGGCCGCCCCTCCCGTCGGCCGCCGGCACACAGGAACCAGCCCCTCGGGCTGGTCTCGTAGAGAAGAAGGAGAGGGGGGGTAGTTTTGTAATTTTCCAGGTTATAATTAAACCCAGACCCGAACTATTTAACCCTGAACCCGACCCGACCCAACATGGCAATGCAGACCCGACCCGACCCAGCAGACCCAACCCATGCAATGAACTAGTCTGGTTCACCTGAACCAGACCCGTGAACCAGTGAATTTTGGTTCGACTGCCATTTCTCCGTCCGAACTCGGAATTGGACGAAACTAGCGCCATTTCGACCGGCTCGGAAAATACTACCTGTTGGCCATAGTTTATTATAGTAATTGTACTATTTAATACCCTGTTTTATCCTTGGACCGAATCTTATCGCGGTACCGTGGTTTGACCGCCGTTTCATCGTCCGAACTCGGATTCGGACGAAACTAGCGGCATTGTGCTCAGAACATTGAGCCCTACCTTTTAAACCTAGAAAATAACTCTAGAACCCCTTCTACCCTAGTGACCCAGCCATGCGATCAGTTTTACCGGTTCTACATGGTTCGACCCGAAACCATCTGATCGAAGTCGGATTCTAGCAAAACCGAAACCATCGAAAAGGGTTCTTCGAGCCCGATTCGATGAGTAGGTTTAGCTTCTAATTACTTGACTGACTTAGTATGGTTTAGGATCGAGTTCTTCAGTCGTAGGGATTTGCGTGCTGTCGACTTAATGTTGGTCCCCTATCGAGGGTGCCCGACTATCCTTGGCATAGAACCCTCATCGTAGATTCTTTTGTTTTAATCGATAGAGTTGTGATGCGGAGCTGTGCATGTTATCAGACTGTGATTATGGTGATCCAGCGGAGACGGATCAGAGGCAACTAGCAGGAGTTGTATGTGATCGACAACCAGGTGACATCTACTACCCTTGCGTGGTCTTTAATAGTGGGAAATGAGAATAACTAAGGGTAGGTGTCCATGACACTGCATGCGGGCCCCGCCGGGCATCGTCGCATGTGGTCAAGTGGACCCCGCCTTGCATGCGGAGTCGCGAGTCCGGCGATGCATGCTTAAAATATTAAAATATTAATAATAATAATGATAATGATTGCTTTTGATTGTTTGGACATCGTAATTAGGATTCCCTTAAATTAAATAATAAATTGAATAACTAATAATTATCGGGACCCATCCTCCTGAGAGAAGTATGGCAACCCTCGCACACGGGTCACTGGGATGAGTGTTTTACTTTATTGATTTATTATGTTGCATTGGTTGCGAGAGCAGTACGGGACCAGGGGTAAATTGTTGGAAATTGTTAAGCATTAAATATACCTTTTGTAGCTTCAGTATATATGTTGAAAGATGTTATGTGTGAATCTACCTAGTTAGAGGGTAGGGACCCCGTGCGCGCAAGGGCCGTGAACCACCCTGCGCGTACAGCCGAAGTTAAGTAGGTTAGGGGTCACGGGCAAGGGTTGTGGTAAAGCCAATAGAAGGTGCCCTCGAGTAGGGATTGGCTTAGCAACCCCGTCCTGGGGAGTTGAAGTCCCCATAGTAAAGCAAGTTGGGCGGTAGAGCTCCACCGTGAAAGACGGGAAACCCCTTATGATCATCTGGGTGATTTGTGCATGGTGTTGGTGGATGCACGGCGAGAGAGTTGGCCCTCTACATCGAAATAAAAGGCCCTATAGTAATGCCCGACCGGGGGCAGGATGAACAAAATATCCGGGGTTCACATTTTGATAGTGTGTGTTTAATCTATATATGAATTTAGAATTGCTTGTATGACTGTTCACATGATGATCTCGTGACTTTAAATGAATGTCTTATTTAATCTGTTCTTTAATACTGTAGAACATTGAATGGACTTTATGTTAGATAACCTAGTGACAGTAGGAATTGCATGTGAATATAGACTACTGATAGGTTTAGGTATCATTCGGCAAACATTGACCATACTAGAACTGCTAGATTATATCTTAATTTGTTACAATTGGTCGTCTCATATTATTAAAGACTATTAGGATGTCACTAGCCATTTATTTGGCTAATCTCCCAAATGTATTTTTGGGGGCTACTCATTCCCACGAGTAGACTCTTCTGCAGGAGCTGAGGCATCGGAGCAGCAGTAGGAGTCCAGGAACGAGTTTAGAGTTGCAGCATTTTCCTTTTAATTCTAGTATGTCATTTTAACAGTAGTCTCTTTCTTGCGATGTAATCTAGTGGATTGGATTAAGACTTCTATTATTAGTTAGTTAGTTTGATAAGTGGTAATGTGCCAGCTGAATTTTTTTTGGGTAGGCCTCTCCTCAAGGCCCCAAGCCTAGGTTAGATCACCACAAAAATATAAGACGAATAATTGACCTAATTTGACAAGCCCAGTAGATAGGACCTCCAGACAGATGCACCGAGTGTTCGGGAGCGGGTGAGATACTCGGCTCGTCGTCGGAGGCTTGAGCCTCGTGCTCCTTTAGAGGATACTCTGTCAGTATGTTGTGACACCGTTGGGTCGCATGTACTGAACGGATACTCCTTTTAAAGGTCGAGCCTGATCTTTTGTTTCTCCCCCTTCTTTCATTTGCTTGTGTGTGAGCGTAGAAAGAGCCCAGTGAGAATCCTAAATTGGCATAGTTAAGTAACCATACCCATAACCCTCTTCCTTTCTCACCTAACACCCCAGGAATCGGTCTTCAGATTTCTGGGGCGTGACAGATGCACCGAATGTTAGGGAGCGGGTGAGATACTTGGCTCCCCATCGGAGGCTTGAGCCTCGTGCTCCTTCAGAGGATCTTCTATCAGTATGTAGTGACACCATTAAGTTGCACATACTGAGAGGATATCCTGGTAGAAGGTCGAGCGTGGCAAAATTTTATCTCTACTTTTCTTTAAATAAAAATATTTTAACAAAAATCAAGTTTTAAAATATTCTCAGTTTCTCCCTCCTCATTTTTCTTCATTTATGAGAGAGCCACAGTCCTATGAGAAAACCTAATTGGTGTAGTTAGGTGACTAAACCCAAATTCTTTGGTTTTTCCTCACCTCACACCCCAGGGATCGATTTCAGATTTCTGGGATGTGACAACTGATATCAAAGCTTAGGGATATGTTCCTAGGGTTTTGTTAGGACGTGGTTCGTGTCTTGCGATTCTTTCTTCGAAAAGTTTAGACTCTAGTGATGTTAGAATATTTTATAGAGATAGTTTAAATATTGACTCGGTAGGATTCCCATAGTAAGCATGTGGTGGCATAGTGAGCATATCTGAGGATGTGAACATTGGAGTCGGTTGTACTTGAGAAACTGGTTAGACTTGAGAAATTGATCAGTAGCAAGAAAATTTATCCATACTTGTGTATTTGATTGATAGAGACTTTAGGTGTCAATATATATATGCGAATTTATAAGGAATATGTTTGTTTTAGAACTTTGGTGTTTAAGTTCAGAGCTAGTCGTCACGACTCGAGTGTTAGTTCTTAGAAAAGAGACACCTATAGTGGAGCTACCTGGAACATCTAAATCCAAGGTTATGTTATTTCTATAGTCGTTAGATGTGTATTCTAAGGGCTTATTTTAGGTGCAATGAAGATAATATCGTAGGAGTGAGATTGCGATACCTTGGTAGAAGCTTGGTATTGATGTCAACCTCGGAGTATATTCTTCGAGTCTTCTAATATTGGTTCTTTTGAATTTTTTATTAGTGACGAGCTGACTAAGGACTAGAGATTAAACTTTAGTTGGTAACATGGTTGATCGGTTTTGGAAGATGGATATATATCAATTATGTCTGGGAGGATGTACATCCATTATGATTTGTTTGGCATGTAGGTTAGTTTTTATTATTTTTCATTGACCCTAAGCACTAGATACCTTGTCGGTGTCTTAGGATTTCTTGATTTTCCATCGACCTTTAGTTGTCCACTATCTTGTACTAGGCATAATAATTGAATTAGTCATCTTGTTAGATTTCTCCGGTGTATGATGGATTATGATTAGTTTTGTGTAGAGCTTATGTGTGAAATTTTAAATGGATTTCATAAGTAATGATGATGACTCTTGGGTATAGTGGTTTCAAAGAGTGCACCAGGAGAGGAAAATCTCTGGTAGTAGTTTGTTTTTTCTTGGATAGCGGATCGTGGAATATCTCGATAGAAACTATCATGACATGGTACGTACTGTTCCTCAGAAACTTCGGTGGTGGGTTGTGCTGTCCAGTAAAGGGCATAGTGAGGTTACACATTGACTCTTCGAAGGCTTTGACATCTGATTACATAGTTTATGTGGATCATCAGCTCCTGACTCGAGTTATTTAATATGTTTGTAGGTTTCCTTTCAACTTTTGGTCGATTCTGACAAAGTATGTTTTCTACTTTCTTGTGATTTTCTTAGTTCACTCTGATTGTTTCCCAGTTAAACCTTGCTAATTCTAAGTCATTCATAGTTTCTCATTTTTCTTCGGCCACCTACCTCTCGTAATGTTACCTCAGACTTTTTCTTAGATAATTTGTCTTTCCTTGATTTGCTTCATAGTTTGCTTAATTAAAATATCGTTTCCTGGATTTGTTTCATAGTTTGCTTAATTCATAGTTTCCTTTATTTACAAGAAAGAACAAGTAATTAATTAAAATATTTAGAATAAAAATCTTAGTAAAATATAAAATCCCTCAAATGTTATTTTGAAACTCTCATCAGCTCGTACATGATTGCTACAACTTTGAGTAGTCCTAATTAAGGGACTAAAAAGTGCAATTTAACCCCAAGTATAGGGTGTGTAGCGAAGTAGTAATCTCGGTGAGTCCGAGGTCGATTCCACAGGGACTGAAGGACTAATGGGAACTAATGTGATGACAGTGCGTGAATGTGAGTGCAAATCAGGATTTTCCACTGAGAGTGGAGCACGAGAGAAGTTACTATGATTCTAAATTAAACAGAACTAACGATTACGATTAATTAAAAAAGATTCTGATGGAGAGGAGGCTAAGGTGTCTGGGTTCAACCTAGCAGTATATTATGCATTCTTTTGATCAATGAGTATGTATGAAGATAACATGAAAATTAAGTTCGGATACATGCTACAGGGGTCTTTAAGCATTACACATGCCCGGAGTCGATGTGGAATCAAAAGGACTTGTACACATGTATCGATGTCTAAAGATATGCATTCGTCATACTTAACTAAATAGATTGAAAATCATGCGAAGAGGGACTCGTTATGCTTGTGTTAACATACCACAGGGATTCATAAGTATTTCGTATGCTTTGAGTCAATACAGAATCAAACAAATTTGCAAGTAGGTTAACATATATCATCAGGTAGTATTATACATCATGAGATTCAATCATAAAGAAACTAAGACTTGTCATTGATCAAACAAAAAAAAACATAATAACCTACTAGACATCCCTCATAGCCTTAGCTAGGGGTTTAGCCGCACATATTTATATAGTTTGACATGAAAATACAAGCGCGAAAAAACTTCATAATGAAAACGGAAAAATCAAAAGATGATCGCGGATGAAGGCTTCTGGCGAAGATGACGGCGTGCGACGATGTTGACGGTGTGCGACGAGATGGGCTTCCACGGCAAGAACGATGGTATGCAGCGTGACTTCGGTGGTGAATGGTGGTAAAGATGGTTCGTGATGATGTTCCGCCCCCGATGGTGGAAGATGGTCCGGGGTGGTGATGGTTCGTTGGTGATGATCCCCCCTCGGTTCGGCCCCCTCCCTCATCTCTTATAGGGAGAAAGGGAGAAAGGTTCGTGCACCATTTAGACAGAGAGAAATCGGGCAGGAGAGAGAGAGACGTTCGGGTAGAGAGAAGTTCCCGGGTTGGAGAGAGTCTAGAGAGAGAAAAAGCCGGGCATTTGGGATAGATAAGGTAATGAAGAAAGAGAAATGATCAGGAGAAGAGAGAGGATTTCGGATGGGAGTCCGAAGGAAAGGGACGGCTGGTTCGGGTACAGAGAGAGAATCACTGAAGCTGGTTATGGAAAGAGAGAAGAGAGAAACAATAGAGACGGGAGAGAAGAGAGAGACGTCCGGAGCGAGGTTGAGAGAGAGAGAGACGGCTGTGATCTCGGGGGAGAAGGGCAGCGGGATCGGTTTAGAGAGAGAAAGAAACGAGAGAGAGAGATGGGCGGCTGTGATCTCGGGGCTCACTATCAGGTTTTAGAGAGAGAAAGAAACGGGAGAGAGAGATGGGCGGCTGTGATCTCGGAGCTCACGATCAGGTTTTAGAGAGAGAGGTTGAGGGCGCTGCATGGGTCGGTGAGAGAGAAGCGGCTGGGATTTGGTTTAGCGAGAGAGAGAGATAGGAAATCGGACGGGACTGGGTGCATGCACAGTTCCTGTGCATGGGATAAAGGGACGGCTGCATGTGCTCTCGGTATACGAACGGCTGCGATTAGTTAGAAGAGGGGGAGAATAAAAGCATGGATTCCAAAACAAAGGGATGGCTGCATGTGAGTGAGGGAGCACACGAACGGCTGCGATTAAATCCGGAATGGAGGGAACGAGATGGGGAAAGGAGAGGGATGGCTATGATGGGTTTCAAGAGAGAGAAAAATCAGAGGAGTTGGGCATTCAGTTTAGAGGGAGCTGATGCACAGGACGTTATGGCTTTGCATGGGACTAGTTAGGCCATCGGATGGCTGTGATTAATTTGTATGGATGGGATGATCTTGGGTGTTGAAAAGAAAAGATCGTGTCGGGTGCAGGGGACACGGACGGCTGTGATGCTTTTTTCCAAATAGGATAATGAAAGAGAAGAGCATGCATGGGTGCAATCGTGCTAAGTTAGGGACGGGAGCTCGTTAGGTGCGATGCAAGATAGAGTCTGAACTAGACATGTAGAACGATGTCGGTGATTATCCTTTGCTAGCTCCATTCCCTTCCGAACCATCTGAGCCAGCGACCACATCCAATGTCAGGCCATTTTCTTGCGCATAATCTTCCTCCATTTATCCGATGCTAGCAATGTGTTGAGTCAGTGATGTCATCTCAGTCGACTTTTTGTAACTATTCTTTTCTGCACCATTCTTCACAAGGGCCTCTAAACGGGCTGTGCATCCTCCATTGAATTGTCGTGAGACTATCCATCGCTCGATCATGATGCCTCATATCTGACTGCGTTGAGTACCGGGTCAGTTCCCTGAAAAACACACATGAGATAACGAGTGTAAGGTTACAGTACAATTATCGATAAAAAAAATAATTTGGACTTCCGGGCTCCGTATTTTTCATGCATGTATCGTATGAGTGAGAACCAATACACCGTTATGTCCGTAATAAAGTCTACTATGCAGTGGTACAAAGAAACTGATACGCTTTACGAGTATATGAAAAGTTTTACATAGGAAAGCGATGATAATGCAGTAAGAAATAAGCGATAAAATGCATTAATTGGAGACTTAACACACCCCCCAACCAGCTTTTTGCTAGTTCTCAAGCAAAATAAGCGAGAATTCAATGCAAAGATTTTCGATAATAATGCATAATGGTTTTTAACCCCCAAAAAGTTTTTTTTTTTTTTTTATTTTTTTATTAATAGAAAATTTTGATGAATAATTTAAAATACTCAAGACTAGAGATTCTACGGCACAAAGCTTGTAGAGTAGTATTAGCCAATTTCTAGTTTACCAAGTCATCGATTGAGTTTCGGTTATTAACCCTTCGGTAGGAAATATCAAACTGACTGTACTCGAGTGCTCGGTGATATCTGGACTTAACACGACTAGAGCTTTGGTTTTCAAGGGTGCGTCAATACTAATAAGCACAAAGAACAGTCAAAAGACCTTAAACACTGATTCAAAACCTCGTTGTCTGTCCAGGTTTACGAGAGGTGTAGATGTTCACTTTAATACCACAAGGGGTATAGATGTACTCTTGCTAGGACTATATGGCACTTTCACGAGAGGTCCAGGTTTACGAGAGGTGTGATATTTCATGCTTACTCGTGTTTTTACAGCGACGACTTTCACACTATCTCTTTTTTTTTCTTTCTCAGGTCTCCTTTTTTAAAGGATCTAATTATGTATCCCTTCCTAATTTACACCATGGTAGCTGCACTCTGTGCCCATGACAAGCTGCCAACGCTCTCATAAGTCAGGTAGTCATCCCCATGTTGCTTCTACATTAGATTCACTATGTGTATATAGGATCATTCTCATAACCCTATACACCATGCTTCACTAATATAGTTGCATGTAAGTTAGGACTTTTACATAACTCAACCCTAGACCTTGTAATAGGTAGCCCTTTTCGCTGTACCTGGTCTAATCCACTAGTTGCCTTTTTTTTTTCACCCTATCTCTCCATAGAGCAAACTAAGTGAACAAGACAGTCGTGGTTCATAAGGCCTCTAAGTATTATCAGATCAACAACAACCTATCGAACCTATACTCCAAAGGTGCAAGCCAGAAGTGTAGTGAAGTTTTCAAAGTACGATTAACCTGATACTCCATAAGAAGGAATTAATAAAGGGAACTCAACGTCAACACCTTTCGACTAGAACATAGGCCTTTTATAATCTATGTCACTAAGTGCCATATAGTCCTAGCAAGAGTACATAAAAATTAGACTCCAAAACTTTCAGAGCAATTTTTTTTTTTATAATAGGCAAGAAATCAACTTTTTTTTTTTTGAAAAATGAATAAAAGTAATAACTAATATTTGGAAAAGTGTAAAAAATGCACAAAATTAGAATTCATCAGGATTCCCACCCCCCAACCTAAATATGACATTGTCCTCAATGTTTAAAAAATGATGCACATGATGATATTTCATGGAGATTCAAATATAGAAACATGAAGGATATATCATTTTGCAAGGAAGATATGGAGAAGGGTTAGAGATTACCTGAAAAGATGATTGCACATATTTCCACTGCTTTCCAAGGACATGTACTAGAAAGAAAATAGAATACGAAGAAAAACAAAACTAATATACAAGCAAAAGATCCCTAGCAGATATAGAGATTAATCCTGATAAATAAGATCTTTTAGAATTTTTAAAAAAAATAAAGAGTAGTCATGCATAAAGAAGACATATCCTGAGATATAATGTGGATGCTTATATTCTCTCACCACATCCTTTCTATTAGGGGCAATATTACATTGTTTTTTATGTGCTGAATTTATATTCTCTTTAAACTATAGAATATAAATTTCATTTATATTCCACCCTATATCTTTTTTATATTCATCCCTTAATTTAGTT
The DNA here is from genome assembly GCA_947650365.1 of Chamaelirium japonicum. Taxonomy (NCBI): domain Eukaryota; kingdom Viridiplantae; phylum Streptophyta; class Magnoliopsida; order Liliales; family Melanthiaceae; genus Chamaelirium; species Chamaelirium japonicum. Next base: position 74,223,420 of record OX393552.1, on the reverse strand, counting down.
TCAAAATCCATATTCGATTCATAGGAAATCATCATAGAACATCTTTCTTGGCCCAAATATATATCCTCTAACTCAGTTGGTTGAATTTTCAAGTTAGGTTTTGATTCTTCAATATCAGATAAGAGAGTGATCATACCATTATTGAGTTTAGACATAGAAAATCTGGCATTTTCAAAAATATTATCATCATCAATATTACATGGGAGAAAATTAACTTCTGCAAAATTCATATCCTTATTTATGTTATCAATATTAATTAGAAGAGCAGTGTTTTTCTCAGAGATCTCATCCTCATTAATGTCATCAATGTTAATTAGAATGACTTTGTTTTCTTCAAGATTTACGTCATTATCAATATCATCAATCTTGGTTGGATTAGCTTCCAAAGGATTTAGAAAATCATATTCAGAAAGCTTGTCTTCTATAGGGATGTTAATTGTGCTCTCCCTATTGTCTTTATCCTCATCATTCATGGGGTTTAACTGAGGTGGAGAGATCAAAATATATTCCTCTTCATTATCAAGATAAGATTGATCAATTCTGTAAATTGGTGTCCGAAGATCTTGAATAATTTGTGTGGTATTTTTTAAAAATGATTGCAATGTATATTCAAGGGATTCCTTATATGGTGGAACATAAGTATCATGCGTAGAATGCTCACGATAATATTAGAGAGTATGTTGATTAGTTTGCAAGCGTTCTTTACATGTATCGTTAATAGTCTCCATATGTAAACTCACATAAGGGGCATAAGCAGAAGGCACGTGATAATTATTCGCATTAGATTTATTCCACCCACTAGAATCATACATGTCTAAATAAGTTGAGCCATTTTGTAAATAATAACGTAAAGTCCTAGTCATGATTTCAATTGAATTAGGATTTAAGCATTCAGAATAAATAATTAGAAATGAACAGGTGGCCTAGTATAATCACAAAACAATGTATGCACCACCTAAAGCCTTCTATACGAACGCTTTCGTTTGAAGGGGACTACAGACTAGACACACATACGCCTACATCGAGACATATATGCCGAGCTTTCCCACGAGAGCGTAAGTTGATGCGAGATAGCAAATACAGAGAATTTAAATAAACGAGTGTACCAGGGAGAAGCAATTCTTTATTTAGGCAAGCACGTAGCACTCCTCCTTCGCAATCAACGGTCGACTCCTCTTCCAATATTCAGATCCCCTTTCTTTTTTTTTTTTAACCTGAAAAGAAAGAAAAGAAGTACTTAGTATATTGAATGCAAAGAAAAAACAAAGACTAAAGAGAAAAACGTGGATGCGAAGTTCTTATTCGTCCGTTGCAATCCCCGGCAACGGTGCCAAAAACTTGCTACAACTTTGAGTAGTCCTAATTAAGGGACTAAAAGGTGCAATTTAACCCCAAGTATAGGATGTGTAGCGAAGTAGTAATCTCGGTGAGTCCGAGGTCGATTCCACAGGGACTGAAGGACTAATGGGAACTAATGTAATGACAGTGCGTGAATGTGAGTGCAAATCAGGATTTTGCACTGAGAGTGGAGCACGAGAGAAGTTACTATGATTCTAAATTAAACAGAACTAACGATTACGATTAATTAAAGAAGATTCTGATGGAGAGGAGGCTAAGGCGTCTGGGTTCAACCTAGCAGTATATTATGCATTCTTTTGATCAATGAGTATATATGAAGATAACATGAAAATTAAGTTCGGATACATGCTACAGGGGTCTTTAAGCATTACACATGCCCGGAGTCGATGTGGAATCAAAAGGACTTGTACACATGTATCGATGTCTAAAGATATGCATTCGTCATACTTAACTAAATAGATTGAAAATCATGCGAAGAGGGACTCGTTATGCTTGTGTTAACGTACCACAGGGATTCATAAGTATTTCGTATGCCCGGAGTCAATACAGAATCAAACAAATTTGCAAGTAGGTTAACATATATCATCAGGTAGTATTATTCATCATGAGATTCAATCATAAAGAAACTAAGACTTGTCATTGATCAAACAAAAAAAAACATAATAACCTACTAGACATCCCCCATAGCCTTAGCTAGGGGTTTAGCCTCACATATTTATATAGTTTGACCTGAAAATACAAGCACGAAAAAACTTCATAATGAAAACGAAAAAATCAAAAGATGATCGCGAATGAAGGCTTCTGGCGAAGATGACGGCGTGCGACGATGTTGACGGCGTGCGACGAGATGGGCTTCCACGGCAAGGACGATGGTGTGCAGTGTGACTTCGGTGGTGAATGGTGGTGAAGATGGTTCGTGATGATGTTCCGCCCCCGATGGTGGAAGATGGTCCGGGGTGGTGATGGTTCGTTGGTGATGATCCCCCCTCGGTTTGGCACCCTCCCTCATCTCTTATTGGGAGAAAGGGAGAAAGGTTCGTGCACCATTTAGACAGAGAGAAATCGGGCAGGAGAGAGAGAGACGTTCGGGTAGAGAGAAGTTCCCGGGTTGGAGAGAGTCTAGAGAGAGAAAAAGCCGGGCGGTTGGGATAGATAAGGTAATGAAGAGAGAGAAATGATCGGGAGAAGAGAGAGGAGTTCAGATGGGAGTCCGAAGGAAAGGGACGGCTGGTTCGGGTACAGAGAGAGAATCACTGAAGCTGGTTATGGAAAGAGAGAAGAGAGAAACAATAGAGACGGGAGAGAAGAGAGAGAGACGTCCGGAGCGAGGTTGAGAGAGAGACGGCTGTGATCTCGGGGGAGAAGGGCAGTGGGATCAGTTTAGAGAGAGAAAGAAACGGGAGAGAGAGATGGGCGGCTGTGATCTCGGGGCTCACGATCAGGTTTTAGAGAGAGAAAGAAACGGGAGAGAGATGGGCGGCTGTGATCTCGGAGCTCACGATCAGGTTTTAGAGAGAGAGGTTGAGGGCGCTGCATGGGTCGGTGAGAGAGAAGCGGCTAGGATTTGGTTTAGCGCGAGAGAGATAGGAAATCGGACGGGACTGGGTGCATGCACAGTTCCTGTGCATGGGATAAAGGGACGGCTGCATGTGCTCTCGGTATATGAACGGCTGCGATTAGTTAGAAGAGGGGGAGAATAAAAGCATGGATTCCAAAACAAAGGGATGGTTGCATGTGAGTGAGGGAGCACACAGACAGCTGCGATTAAATCCGGAATGGAGGGAACGAGATGGGGAAAGGAGAGGGATGGCTATGATAGGTTTCAAGAGAGAGAAAAATCAGGGGAGTTGGGCATTCGGTTTAGAGGGAGCTGATGCACAGGACGTTATGACTTTGCATGGGACTAGTTAGGCCATCGGATGGCTGTGATTAATTTGTATGGATGGGATGATCTTGGGTGTTGAAAAGAAAAGATCGTGTCGGGTGCAGGGGACACGGACGGCTGTGATGCTTTTTTCCAAATAGGATAATGAAAGAGAAGAGCATGCATGGGTGCAATCGTGCTAAGTTAGGGACGGGAGCTCGTTGGGTGCGATGCAAGATAGAGTCTGAACTAGACATATAGAACGATGTCGGTGATTATCCTTTGCGAGCTCCATTCCCTTCCGAACCATCTGAGCCAGCGACCACATCCAATGTCAGGCCATTTTCTTGCGCATAATCTTCCTCCATTTATCCGATGCTAGCAATGTGTTGAGTCAGTGATGTCATCTCAGTCGACTTTTTGCAACTATTCTTTTCTGCACCATTCTTCACAAGGGCCTCTAAACGGGTTGTGCATCCTCCATTGAATTGTCGTGAGACTATCCATCGCTCGATCATGATGCCTCCTATCTGACTGCGTCGAGTATTGGGTCGGTTCCCTGAAAAACACACATAAGATAACGAGTGTAAGGTTACAGTGCAATTATCGACAAAAAGAATAATTTGGACTTTCGGGCTCCGTATTTTTCATGCATGTATCGTATAAGTGAGAACCAATACACCGTTATGTCCGTAATAAAGTCTACTATGCAGTGGTGCAAAGAAACTGATACGCTTTACGAGTATATGAAAAGTTTTACTTAGGAAAGCGATGATAATGCAGTAAGAAATAAGCGATAAAATGCATTAATTGGAGACTTAACAATGATTGATCAAGTAATTCGAATTATCTTTTGTAGTCCCTTGGGGTGGCTTGATTTTAGAGTCAACATCATTATTCACTGGCTTTTCAAACTTTCTATGCAATTGGCACTTCCAATCCTTAGATATGCTCATGCATCTATTTTCAATATACTTTATACCCTTTTATCATCAGCATACCTGTTGGGGGTAGCTGAAATCCGCCCGGGGGTTGGGACCCTTATCCGTGTGAGCTCGCCTCCTAGCTCCGCGCGCTTGTCACCAGTTCGCCCTTGCCTGTGGATCTCATAGACCCTAGGACTCCAAGGGATGGGGAATTCGCCCAGGAGTTCGCCCCCCCCCCCCCCCCCCCCCCCCCGTGCTCACCAAATCATCTTGACGGGGAGCGAGATCCACATTGGGCTGAAGGGGCCCCAGACAAAAAGCTCGCTCAGGAGCTCGCCCAAGCTCGCCCAGGAGCTCGCCTAAGCTCGCTCAGGAGCTCGATCAAGCTCGCCCAGGAGCTCGCCCAAGCTCGCTCAGGAGCTCGCCTGAGCTCGCCCAGGAGCTCGCCCAAGCTCGCTCAGGAGCTCGCCCAAGCTCGCCCAGGAGCTCGCCCAAGCTCGCTCAGGAACTCGCCTGAGCTCACACCAGAGCTCGCCAAGCTCGCATGGGAGTTCGCTTGTAGTGGCAGCGGGAGTTAGACCGTCATGCATACAAAGACACCGGCACCACAGATGCCCCCAGCTCACCAAGACCCCCCTGTTTATCGAAGAGGTCGCCCCTACGAGGCCCGACTCTTAATAGATATGAAGGGGAAGGTGGAATCATGAAAGACGAGCTTGCTTTTGCTTCCTCCCTGAGGTTGCCCCAGTAAAGAGGCACAAGGATTGCCAGGTGTCGAAACCCCACTGAAGCTACGTGGATGATTGTGGTCCACGGAAGCCCGCCAGAGTCAGTTTTGAGACCTCCCAGACTTGAATATTCCAGAATAGCCACCTGGTAGCAACAAGAAAGATGCTCTCCCCCACTCAAACCGCTTGGCAGGCTCGACGACAAAGAATGTCAGGGGCGCGAGTTTCAAGGACTGTCAGAGACCCACGCGAGCCAGAACGTGGGGGGTCTAGAAGGCGCGGGAAAGAATCTCCACGTGTCGGGCAACAATAGGTCGCTAATGTCTATAAATGCCCACCCCCAGGCTCCAGAGTACAGGTTCGAAACCCTCATCCCTACCACTTTCGTCCACTATAGCTCGCCGTTGAGCACCTGAGACTGACTTGAGCGTCGGAGGGTCTGCGCTCCTAAGGGAGCCAGCCATTCTTACGCTTTCTCTTTGTCTTGCAAGTACGCCGCACGGACCAGCGAAAAATATCCCCAAACATTTGGCGCCGTCTGTGGGATCTTTCGACTGGTTCCTGCGAGAACGTCCACGATCACGCGGTTGAATGCCGGGTAACCCAATGATGGCTCCGGCGATGAGGGGACGCAGGCGACCGAGGACCCGTGCAAGGTTTGCACGCAGCGAACCTCCTGCTGAGACCCCCCAGCCCCATGTCCCGCTCAGTGACCATCTCCTGTTGGAGATGCTGGCCACTCAGCGGGCGATGATGGAGGAACTGACACGACTGCGTCAGGTTCCGGCGGTCAGCCGACGGTCCGGGCCGGTAAAGACGGCATCTTCGGTGCGACCACCAACTTCAACATCGCGCCCGCCCGCGACCATTCCGGCTCGGCAAGCCTCCCACCGGGAACCCCCGACTGAGAGAACGGCCGTGCGCGGGGAACCGGAAACCCCGCTTACGAGATTGCAAAAGCTGGTGACCCAACGGTCAAGCAACAAGGCGACCTCGCAAGCAACCATTCCCCGACGTCGCGACAGAAGCGCCGATTCAGATGAATCTGAGGCAAGATCTCTGGAGAGAGACCGCGACCCGCGTCATCGACGACGGGGAAAGGAGCCCGCGGAGGCTCTGCCACATGGAGCTCGCGAGGCAACCACTTCTCATCGACCCGCTATCGTACCAAGAGAGCCCGCAGATCGACGACGAGAAGGTCACTCCGCAGGAACCCTCTCAGGTCGCCATGGGGGAGGACCCCGAGGGAGCGTGCATGACCGCATAGGACCTGCGCAGCCGCCTCTGGGAATTATCCCCGGGCACTGGCAGCGACCTAACGTGCCTGTAGACCTGCTGGAGGACCTCGCCGCCCATGGGGGAAGCTTGCCCTTCACGAGTGAGGTGCACCAAGGAGGTTTCCCTCACCATTGGACCCCGCCCAAGTTCGTACTGTTCGATGGATCGCAAGATCCAGTCGACCATCTCTTGGCTTACCGGAAGCTGTTATTTTTCTGGGACCAGGATCATGTTTTGTGCCGGGCTTTCCTGAGTAGCTTGACGGGCTCGGCGCTAAACTGGTTCCACAAGTTGCCATCGGGCACCATTCCAGACTTCCCTACTCTCTCCAGATTGTTTCTGGAGCAGTACCGCTGCAACAGGCAACCCTCTAAGAGGATTGAGTCTCTCTTCACCTTGTCCATGGGAGCCCACGAAACCCTTCGAAGCTTCGTGATGCGTTTTCGAAGCGCCTACCTTGCTCTGGAGGACGCGGTCAGCCAAGATCGCACAATAGTGAGCGCTTTCCAGAACGCCCTCCCCGAGGGAAGCAAACTTCACGACGCGCTGGTGATCAAAGATCCCCGCACGATGGTCGAGCTCTTCGCCCTTGTCCAGCAACACATCAAGCTCGAAGATGCGGTGCTAGACCGGAAGGGTAAGGCAGTCGAGCAGCGACCTCCTCCGGCCCTGCGACCTCTCGTCGTTAAAGCCGTGGAGAGGCGGGAGGTGCCACCGACGGTACCTTTGCCCGGACAGCCCGCAACTCCTGCAGTGCAGCCCGCCGAAGCCCCCGCGGTGGTCGCTGGAAGGCTGGCGAACTGGCGCCTGCCTTCGGGACCTGGGGAGCGGGATTTCACCGTGCTAACCCATTCCCCAGGGCAAGTCTTTCACCAGATCCGGAATGAACCATTTTTTTAGTATCCACCACCCCTGCAGGTCGGGGAGCCCGGCTCTACCGATAATACGCGGAGGTGTGCCTTTCATCGCAGTCCCGGGCATCACACCAACAGATGCTGGGCTCTGAAGAATCACCTTGAGGACTTGGTCGCCCAAGGACATTTGGATCAGTTCATTTCGCCTCCAAGGAGATTCGAGGTGATACCGGTGCGGGTTCCTCGGGAGGGAGATCGCCCGGGGCCCGCTGAGCCCGCTCTGCCTCCACCCCCACCGGGAGGGCCGGCGGTCTGTCACACCATCAGCGGGCACCTGAACGGTCCGAGATCCAGCAACGAGGTTCGTCGGCAAGTTAGAGAGATGGAGCGGGCTTAGAAGGTATTCTCCGTTTCTCTAACCCCTGTGTTGCTCCAAACGCCAAGGGTAGAAGCTCGAGACTTTATCTGGTTCTCGGAGGAGGACATGGCCGGGGTTGTTACCCCCCACAATGATCCCCTCGTCATACGCCTTATGATGGCGAACATCGAGGTAAGGCGGGTCCTGGTTGACCCAGGAAGTGCCGTAGACATTCTGTTCTTATCGGCCTTCCAGCGAATGGGGTTGAGACACGTTGACTTGTCTCCCTCAACGGGCTCGCTCACCGGTTTCACCGGTGAAGTCGCTAAGGTGGCAGGGGAGATAACCCTCACCGTAACGGTGGGCCCGGAGGTACGTCAAGTCCGTTTCGCGGTGGTAGATGGGCAGTCCGCTTTCAATGCCATCCTAGGGCGACCTTGGCTGAGGCAGATGAAAGCGGTGTCCTCGCCTAATCACCAGGCCCTCAAGTTTCCCACCAACGGAGGGGTCATGGTAATTCGAGGAGACCAAGTCGCTGCTACCAGGTGCGAGCAGGACGCCTTTCACCTCACAGATATGGAGGTCGCTGAGGCCAAGAGGCCCGCGCCCTCCTAGCAATTAGCGCCCACCTCGAGCGGGCTCCTCCAAAGCCCGAGAGAGGTCTCCTTACTTAAATCCCCTACTTCACCTCCGGGTGGGAGCGGTGCGGATTTTGAGCTCGAGGAGAAAGGTCGTCTGTCGGAATCCCAGAGAGGAAGTTTTTCCGTTGCCGAGCCACTGCAAGAAGTCAACATCGGTGGCCAGGACGGACCGAGGATCGTCCATCTCGGGACCTCGCTAACCAAGGGTGAGGTCCTGGCCCTAACCAACATACTCAGGGAATACCGTGACGTATTAGCCTGGAGCTTCACGGATATGCCAGGGATTGACCCGGAGGTCGCCTGTCATCGTCTGCACACCATGAAAGAATTCCTGCCGGTCCAGCAAAAAGCTCGGCACATACCTGCTGCGAAGTCCATTGCAGTGGCGTCGGAGATAGACAAGCTAGAGCGAGCTGGCTTTATACGCGACGCGCACTTCCCCGAGTGGATCTCCAACATCGTGGCAGTACCCAAGAAGAGCGGAGCGGTCAGAGTGTGCATTGATTTCTCGACCTTAACAAAGCATACCCGAAGGACGGATTCCCCCTTCCGTGAATAGGCGCGCTGGTCGACGCAGCTGTCGGGTTCCGGGCCTTATCTTTTATGGACGGATATTCGGGGTATAACTAGATACCTCTCCACGTCGAAGATCAGGAGAAGACCGCCTTCTATTCTGGGGCGGGCTACCAGAAGCTTTTCTGCTATCGGGTAATGCCGTTTGGACTGAAGAACGCGGGAGCGACCTACCAAAGGTTAGTCACTCAGATGTTTAAAGATCAGATCGGTAGAAATGTCGAAGTTTATGTAGATGACCTCCTGGTAAAGAGTCGAGAGCGAGAAGGGCATGTTGCCGATCTCCGCGAGATCTTCGATTCGAAGTGTTAAGAAAGTACCAAATGAGGCTAAACCCAGCAAAGTGCGCATTCGGGGTGACTTCTGGGAAATTCCTAGGGTACCTGGTCACCCACAGGGGGATCGAGGCCGACCCTGGGCAAATCCGAGCACTTGTCGAAATGCCCGCACCAAGAACCCGGCAGGAGGTCCAGAGATTGAGCGGGCGAATCGCCGCGCTAAATCGGTTCATCTCCAAATCCTCAGATAATTGCCGACCTCTTTTCGAGCTACTTCGAAAAGGGGCGAGCATTTGTTGGGACGAAAAGTATGAGCGTGCTTTTCAAAAGATCAAGGACTATCTGGCAAGCCCGCGAATCCTAGCGGCGCCTAAGGATGGCGCCGACCTGGCGTGTACCTGGCGGTCACAGAGAACGCGGTGAGCGGGGTCCTCGTGGTCGAAGAAGCGAAGATAGAGCGGCCTGTCTACTTTGTAAGCCACACAATGCTTCCCGCCGAGCTCCGGTATCGACCAATCGAGAAGGTCGCATTGGCCTTGATCCTTACTGCGAGAAAGCTTCACCCTTACTTCTCGGCGCACACCGTCAAAGTCATCACGGAGCACCCTCTGAAGAGCGCGCTCTCCAGACCCTCGGTAGCCGGCAGACTCTATCGATGGTCCGCCGAGCTCGCTGCCTATGGTTTGGAGTATGTCCCTTGAGTTGCTGTCAAAGGGCAGGTTCTCGCCAATTTCTTGGCGGACTTCCCCATAGAAGAACCGGTTCAGTACCAGGAGGATGAGCCAATTGAGGCACACCCTGGGAAGGCGAGGTTCTTGGACAACCAAGGCGAGCTTCCTCCAACTAAGCATTCAGAGATGGCGGGCTGGGAATTATTCGTCGATGGATCCTCCAACGCTTCGGGGGCCGGGATAGGGGTTGCACTGATCGCCCAGTCGGTACTTCTTGAGAAATCAATCCGGCTGGATTTCGCTGCTACCAACAACGAGGCAGAGTATGAGGCGCTGCTGGCCGGTCTAGAGCTCGCTCAAGAAGTAGGCGCCAAACGGTTGAAGGTTTTCAGCGACTCCCAGCTGATCATTTGTCAAATCAACGGAGATTATGCCTCCCGGGATACGCGAATGGCGGGCTACGTGGATCTGGTAAAAGAAAAGGCCGCGGAGTTCAAAAAGATCTCCTTCGAGCAAATTCCTCGAGCCGATAACAGACGGGCTGACGCGCTCGCAAATGCCGCCTCCCTGCTAGGAGGATCGGAAGCTCGCCAGATTTTCATCGAAGTCCAAAATCAGTCTCGGCTCCAAGTAGCAGAGCGCGCTGTTAACCAAGTATCGACCGATGTGTCACCAGGCGGATGGATCGCGCCAATTATCAATTTTCTCATGAAGGGCGAGCTCCCGAAAGACAGAGAAGAAGCTCGGCGAATGGAGAAGTGCGCTGGTCGCTATCTCATTCGCTGGGATCGTCTTTTTAGGAAATCCTTCGGTGGGCCAAATCTTCGTTGCATCGAGCACCCCGAAACTGAAGAAGTTTTGAATAGCATTCACTCCGGCGAGCTGGGGAACCATGCCGGCGGGCGGTCTCTGGCTGCGAAAATCAGGAGACAAGGATATTGGTGGCCCACTCTGGAACAAGACGCTTTGAAGGTCGCTCAAAGCTGCATCCAATGCCAGAAGCACGCCACGACAAATCACATGCCCGCGGAAGAGCTGCATCCCCTGGCGAGCCCCTGGCCTTTTCAGCAATGGGGACTGGATATTGTGGGACCTTTCCCCGTATCAGCCCGGCAAAAGAAATTCATCTTAGTGGCTACGGACTACTTCACCAAATGGGTGGAAGAGGTCCCGCTAGCTAAGATAGGTGAAAAGCAGGTGAAAGACTTCCTTTGGAAAAATATCTTCTGTCGTTTCGGTCTGCCCCGGATACTTATCACAGACAACGGCCGACAGTTCGACAATCGCTTGATCAGAAACTTTTGTGCCCAGTATAGGGTCGACTTGAGGTTTTCGTCTCCAAGGTACCCGCAAAGCAACGGGCAGGCCGAGGCCACGAATCGTGTAATCCTAGACAACCTCAAGAAAAGGCTGGAAGGAAAAAAGGGATTGTGGGAGCAGGAGCTCAATGGAGTCCTGTGGGCCTATCGCACTACTCCACGTCGCTCAACTAACGAGTCGCCCTTCAGTCTCACTTATGGTTGCGAAGCCGTGCTGCCCGTAGAGGCCGAGCTGCCCACGGAAAGAAGGCTTGCGTCGGAGGAGGTCGACAACGACGAACTGCTCGTCGACTCCCTCGATCAGCTCGTAGAAAGACGAGAGCGCGCCAATCTGCATCTCGCCGGATACAGACAGGAAATGAAGCGCGCATACGACAAAAGAGTCCGCCATCGAGCATTCAAAGCTGGTGACATGGTAATGAGAAAGGTGTTCGCGAACACACAGGAGCCTAACGCAGGGAAGCTCGCGGCGAACTGGGAAGGCCCCTACATAGTACGCGAAGCGCGAGGCTCGGGGGCTTACCAGTTGATGACCGCTGAAGGCGACCTGTTAGAGCGACCTTGGAATGCCTTGCACCTCCGAAAATTCTATGCATAAGACCGGTGGTTTTTTGTAAGTCAGTTTTCTGAAGAAGTTATGAATGAACGATGGCGTTTTCACCAAAAAATTCGATCCGGGAGCTCGACGTAGCAAGAGCCCGCGTGATCTACAAAAAAGTGCAGTCCGCCGTCGTGCGGACTTAAAGCAAGACCGGGATCCTCAGAGGCCGCCAGTAGGCGACCTTGAGATTCCCGGGGCAGTCCGTCGCTGTGCGGACTTAAAGCAAGACTGGAATCCTCAGAGGCCGCAAATGAGCGACCTTGAGATTTCCAGGGTAGTCCGCTGTTTAGAGGACTCAAAACCTAACCAGGATCCTTCGCGTTCACCTGCCATGAATGGAAGCATCCGGGCATGAATTAGGGATACTTGAGAAGGGCGACCACCCTTTCAGGTAGCCCGAACTTCCCTTGATAACCCCTCTAAGGGCGAGTCCGGTGAACAGGACCTTCGAGGGAATTTAACCGGGCAGGGGGTAGCTAGCACTTATTAGTTTTCTTCAAAAATAAAAATGATTTAAGTCTCTGAGTGTAGGGAAGTTTTTGAAGTTATTTGGTTCGCTTATCTTTTCCGAGCTCAGAGACTATCGAATTTTAGCGAGCATGCCGATTTTTTCGTTTGCATGTATTTTAAAATAAAATGGTTGAATCGAATTAGCTGCCTCGCCCGGGGTATGACCCTCAAGGCCGCTGCGAAAGGTTTTTGGAGCAGACCCATGAGCGGACTCGCAGAAAGAAAGAGAAGAAACACAGAAAAATAAGACACAGAGGCGAGCTCAAAAAGATCTATCATTCATGGTTCAAGTTACATCCCCGGGGTTACAAAAGATAGAGCCTAGGCTGGGCCCGCACCGACACCCTCGTCGTCGCCGCGCTTCCTCTTTTTTGACCTTTCGGCCTTGTATTTCTCGATGGCGTCCAGCGCGCCCTTCTGGAGGAGCTCGCCCAGCTGCGACTGGAGACGTTCTCGCTGGGAGTTGAGGTCGCGGAGATGTGCATCCTTCAGCACAGAGATCTCGTCCCTGGAGGCCGCCACTTGGCTGCGAAGCTCGAGAATTTCCTTCTGAGCGGCCTCCTTGGCTTTGGTCGCCTCTTGCAGATCTACGAGGGCGCGGGCACGAGCATCATCTACCGAGGCTAGCGCCGTGGTGAGAGTGGCAGCCCGCTGGCGCAGCTGGGCAACCTCCGTATCAACAGAGGCGGCCTGCTGGCGTAGCCGGTCCACCTCAGCTCGGAGCTCGTCGGATTGGTCCATCTGGCGAAGACGGTGGATGTGCTCGTCTACTCTCCTCTCCAAGCCGTGGAGAGTGTCATCGTAGAGGGCGACCGTGTCCCCCGCAACGCCAGCGACCTCATCGGCGAGAGCCCGACTGACCCGTTCCACCTACGGCAAGGTGAAGCAGTTAAAAGAGTTAGAAGAAAGTTAGAACAGGGAAAGGGATTTAAGGCAAAGAAGTGTGAAGGTAATCTTACCTCGATGAGCCGGTTGACGAGGACGATATAGGGAGTCCGGGCGAAAATGTTGCGCCCCAGGATCTCCCGCATGTACTGAGGGGCGCGCTCAGGGTCGCCTGAGGAGGAGCCCGCCTGGCTTCCCTCGATCGGAGCGGCTGGGGGAGGCGCCGCGGCGGCAGAATCGGCGGGCTCAAGCACCGCGGGGGCCACGAACGGAGCGGCCTCAACCCCTTGGGCACTGGGGTCCTCTTCAGTGGCCGAGGGTGGCACGGCGGCTCGCCCTTCTTCGGGCACGCCAGGGTCCGAGGCCTCCGAGCTTGAGCTCGGAAGGTCCTCGAGGATGGCCCCCAGGTCCGGGGACCAGTAGACCAGCCCGCTCAGCTCCTCCGAAAGGATGGGAACCGCGGGCGCGAGGGGGGCGGGGCCTGAGGCTGGACCTTCGGAGGTCGAGGGAGGCGTAGCTGCGGGCGCGCTGAGAGCTACGGGCGCGCTAGGAGCTGCGGGCGCGCTGGGAGTTGGCGCGGCAGGAGGCGTAGCAGCGGGCGCACTGGGACCTGCGGGCGTGCTGGGAGCAGGCGCGGTCGGTGGTGAGGTACTGGGAGTAGGCGCGGCCGGTGGTGAGGTGCTGGGAGCAGGTGCAGGAGGGGTCGAGCTCGGCGGAGCCGATCCCTCGAAGGGCGGGGGAGGCCCCGCAGTTGCAGGCGCGGGCTCATCTCCCGACGCCCGCTCCTCGTCGTCAGAGCTGGAGGTCGTGCTGAGATCGTCGGCTGATCCCAAGCCCGCCTCTGCGAGAGCGACCTTCCTCCGCTCCTCGAGGACTCATTGGAAGGCTTCGCGAGCCTCCCGAACGGCGTTGTCCTCTCCCGACGGGCGGGCTGAAGGAGCTTTCTTCTTCTTCTTCTTCTTCTGCGAGGCGCCCTCCATCTCTGGGGTCATTACCGCAACAAACAAAATGTTAGAAGGATCACCTGGGAATCCGCGCATCAACACTTCAGCCATTGGGGACTCCACTTTCGCCATGCTGAGAAGAAGCTCGACGCGCGGATCCTCGGGCTCGACAAAGGTAATGCGACGTCACCGAGGCTCCGGAATTGGGACCCTCGGAGAAATGATAGAGAGGGTGGTCGCCTGACCTGGGGCTGCTTCGCGGGCTGGTGGCGGTGGTTGGGGGACATCCTCCTCGCAGAGCATCTCGAGGGTGTCCTTATCGGCGACCTTGATGGGGGAAGCCCGCTTCTTCCCCTTCTTCGCCGACGTCCCCTCCCCAGAGGTCGCCGGGGCCGCCGTGGAGGTCGCACCAGCGCGCCGGAAGACCGCGACCTTCTTCCACATCACCTTCTGCCGGGTGGTGATGGTTCCGGTCCGGAGATCCTTCCAGAGGAAGGAAAAGTCCGGCGCGAGGACCTTCTCGGGGGTTCGACCCCCGAGGAAGTGCAAAATCGCCTTGTCGAGAGATTTCTCTCGGGCTGCGGCGATGCACTTTTTCCCCTTTGCCCGGTATTCCGCGATCTCCTTGAAGACAGGGAGAGGCGGTCTGCCCGGAAGAAAGGGAACGCCGGCTCGAGGACCTCGCCATTCGCCGTCGATCACGAACGGGTACGCCTTCCAGTACCGGTCCTTGTTCTCGACGGCGGTGAACGGAAGCACCTCGCCGGAGCAGCCCGTGAGGTAGAATAGACCACAGTCTACCTCGCTGAAGACGGGTCCCGATTTGAGGAACCACTTCTTCAGGAGGTAGGCTAGGGGGATCCTCACGTTTAGGGCTTTCTCGATTCGAGCAAGCCCATAGAGGATCCCCCACGAGTTTCCCGGAAGCTGGGCGGGGCATAAGCCCGCCAGTTCCAGGAGCTCGCTGGCCAGATGGTTCAGGGGCAGCCGGAGCCCTGACCATATTTGCCCCACGGAGACCGCGGTCCCCGAAAGCGGCCTCCTGGAGCTCGGAAGGGGAAGAATGGCGAGCTCTTGGGGGATGCCCACCGCGGTTCGCAGACTATCGGGGATGGGCGCACCCCCGATGTCATTAAACCAGACGACGGCGGGCTCCTTCGGAGGTGCCTCTTCCCCTTCTCCCGGAGCTCGCACCGAGATAGGGGCGACATTGAGAGGCCCCTCTCGGGAGGACGTAGCAGCAGCGGCAGCGGAAGAAGAAGCAGCGGCAGAGGCCATGAGAGCAGAAGGGCTAAGGCGAGCTGAAAGCAAAGAAGGAAGGGAGAGCTGTTTTCACGCAGCGGTAAAAATCCCCCCCATCCCCTATTTATAGGCGGATGAAAGGCAGGTGAATCGGGTCGCAGTTAATACTCGAGCGCGCCCGACGAGGCGACACACCGACGGCTGAAGTGACAGCTTGTCTTTCTTCAATCAGGCAGTGCCACATGGACCACGCGTGGGAAAAAGCTGCGCCGGCGTCGGCACTGTTCTTTTCTGACAAAGAAAGAGGAGCAAATGAGAAGGAGACACGTGTCTCGCGCCGATCGGGATCTCATGATGAGATTCATTGTATCAACATCGAGCCTCGCACCGTATTTAAGATGAAGCGACCGTCGGCGATTTGGAGCGATACCCCAGTCACAAGATCGCCCGCGGTAGGTGCCCGAAGCAGACCCTGAATGCGTGAGGCAAGCTCGCACCGGAAGGAGATCGCTCGTGGTTGATGCTCGCGGCCCGCCCGACGTTTTTGAAATACTGGGTGTCAAAACTCTCGACGCAGATCGCCCACGGCAGGAGCCCAAGCTCGCCTGAAGCAGACCCTGACCGCGTGAGGCAAGCTCGCACTGGAGGGAGATCGCTCGTGGCTGATGCTCGCGGCCCGCCCGACGTTTGTGAAATACTGGGTGTCAAAACTCTCGACGCAGATCGCCCACGGCAGGCGCCCAAGCTCGCCCGAAGCAGACCCTGACCGCGTGAGGCAAGCTCGCACCGGAAGGAGATTGCTCGTGGCTGATGCTCGCGGCCCGCCCGACGTTTATGAAAAACTGGCAGTCAAAACTCTCGGCGCAGACCGCCCACGGTAAGTGCCCGCAGCTCACAAGATGGAGGTCGCCAATGACTGGTGCTCCCAGTCCGACCGGCGTGTGCAATGAGACTCCTGAGCAAGCGTCAACGTTTCCTTGGTCGCTCCCTTAGGAGGGGGTAATATTGGGGGTAGCTAAAATCCGCCCGGGGGTTGGGACCCTTATCCGTGTGAGCTCGCCTCCTAGCTCCGTGCGCTTGTCACCAGTTCGCCCTTGCCAGTGGATCTCATAGACCCTAGGACTCCAAGGGATGGGGAATTCGCCCAGGAGTTCGCCTCCCCCGTGCTCACCAAATCATCTTGACGGGGAGCGAGATCCACATTGGGCTGAAGGGGCCCCAGGCAAAAAGCTCGCTCAGGAGCTCACCCAAGCTCGCCCAAGAGCTCGCCTAAGCTCGCTCAGGAGCTCGCCTAAGCTCGCTCAGGAGCTCGATCAAGCTCGCCCAGGAGCTCGCCCAAGCTCGCCCAGGAGCTCGCCCAAGCTCGCTCAGGAGCTCGCCTGAGCTCGCCCAGGAGCTCGCCCAAGCTCGCTCAGGAGCTCGCCTAAGCTCGCTCAGGAACTCGCCTGAGCTCGCACCAGAGCTCGGCAAACTCGCACGGGAGTTCGCTTGTAGTGGCAGCGGGAGTTAGACCGTCATGCATACAAAGACACCGGTACCACAGACGCCCCCAGCTCACCAAGACCCCCCTGTTTATCGAAGAGGTCGCCCCTACGAGGCCCGACTCTTAATAGATATGAAGGGGAAGGTGGAATCATGAAAGGCGAGCTCGCTTTTGCTTCCTCCCTGAGGTCGCCCCAGTAAAGAGGCACAAGGATTGCCAGGTGTCGAAACCCCACTGAAGCTACGTGGATGATTGTGGTCCACGGAAGCCCGCCAAAGTCAGTTTTGAGACCTCCTAGACTTGAATATTCCAGAATAGCCACCTGGTAGCAACAAGAAAGATGCTATCCCCCACTCAAACCGCCTGGCAGGGTCGACGATAAAGAATGTCAGGGGTGCGAGTTCCAAGGACTGTCAGAGACCCACGCGAGCCAGAACGTGGGGGGTCTAGAAGGCGCGGGAAAGAATCTCCACGTGTCGGGCAACAGTAGGTCGCCAATGTCTATAAATGCCCACCCCCAGGCTCCAGAGTACAGGTTCGAAACCCTCATCCCTACCACTTTCGTCTACTATAGCTCGCCGTTGAGCACCTGAGACTGACTTGAGCGTCGGAGGGTCTGCGCTCCTAAGGGAGCCAGCCGTTCTTACGCTTTCTCTTTGTCTTGCAGGTACGCCGCACGGACCAGCGAAAAATATCCCCAAGCAATACCCATTGATATCAAATTTAGCATGCAAATATAGTGTTAATAATTATAATTACCGACAAATTTGAGTACGACTACCTCTTCTCTATTTTCCCTGCTTTATTTTTTATTTTATTATATATATAAAAAAAGAAATGACTCAATAATAAAATTATAATTACTAGAACTCGTTGTATGCTTGCTTATCTAACAAAGCGATAAATATCAATCAACGAACTAACCCCTTGCAGTGGTGCGCTCGCTCCGATTTCCTTCCTAAGCTCCATCATAAAAGATGGAGCATTAATTCATATTGGCACATTGTACTTCTTTGGGACCTCCACTAAAAGTATACCAAACCATGCCATAAGCTTCTATGTCCCATTGCCTTTGGTCAGCCCCCGTCCACGCCTCATGCTTGGAGCTGAGGCTGTAAATAACACAATGATACATGAGTTAGAATACATACCACAGTAAAGTAAGATGAAAATTCTCTATAAAAAATATTTTATAATTCCTACCAACGTTGCTAGACTTGATCGGTAGACTAGTATAGATTCATGTGGGGTCAATACAAATTGGGACTGTGCATGCTAAGATTGGGATCGCGTCCTCTCCGTTGGAGCCACTATAAGTGTGAAAGCTGATGGAAGATGTATCTGTTTATGTCCGGGAGTCATTAATGCAACCTGATAAAACAAAAAAAATCACAGATATTAAATATTATGAATTATAATATTAAGTATTATTACAAATCTAGTTAAAATTAATAAGGAAAAAAAAATATTCTTTATACAACCACAAGATAAATATGAGAACAACATAACAAGAAATGACAAAGCTAAAGAAGAAAACATCATCAAAAGGTACTAAAGCACATGTTGAACAAAAAGTACAATGATATATTATACAACCAATTTTGGTCTGAATTATTTCAAAGATATACACATAGTAGATATTTCTTTAGAAAGAAATCATTTCAAGGAAATGACTGGAGAAAAAAAAATTATCTGAATCTTTAACGATGAATCCCTTCCTCCTAACTTAAATGTGGAAACAAGTCAACGATTGCATCTCACCATACATATTGCACATATGAATAATATGATAACAAACATCATACATGCTAAACATCAAAAAGTCAATACACTTAAACAAAATTAAAACCAAACTCACCCACCTAACTCTGCTGCGCACACCCTATAGACTACTCAAAACCAACTTCACCAATGTACAAGGTAATCTCTCATACACAACAAAGACCTAAGCACTTTGAAAAAAAAGCATAATATAAAATAACACATAAGTCAGAGACAAAAAAAAAAACAAACAAAAACACAAGGCACTTAAGCTTGCAAACAACCTAGATCATAAGCTGACTTGCACCACACAAGGAGCAATCAATATGGACCTCAAGTCTCCTCTAGTTGCAATCAAGCCTATAATCCGCACCACAACACCTTCAGTAAAAGATTTCAGTAGACCCAAACTAAAAATCTAAACTACACAAAACTCGAACACTATATCAATTGTGATCCTTAGCTCGGGTTGTGGTCTGACTTCAATACTAAAGAAAGAAAACAATTCCTTGCTTGAAGTTCTTGCATTTAAAGGTACTTGTTGCCCTCAATTTGTATTTTCTGTATTTAAAGATACTTGATGCCTAACTTCGGTACCCACCAGATACCATAACCGACAAGGGTCTTCTCACCTACTGTCATCTGCTCCTTGAATGAATAATTACATTGGATAAAAACTATTTCAACTGCGATAAGAATTCCAATACTAGGATCAGCCACTATTACTGCCATGACTGTCAAGATAGGGGGAAGAGGAGCCACAAGGTGAGACACCCCATTATTCACTTCAAAATCATCACTTGCTACAATAACAACAAGAACAACCTCCTTGCTATCAGCCATAATTATCCCCTCTAAAAGAGTTTCCTATTAGATGCTTGATCCTTAAATTGCTGACCCAATCCCTCCTCGGCCAAAATAGCAAATTGATAATCTGAACCCAGACTAATAACATGAGAATTTAGCATGCCCTTTACCTTTTTTAGACCCCCCCAATAGTTGTCCACTCTTTCAAATCTTATAGCCATGGAGGAGCAGATTCATGGATGAACCCATGTAGCTAGTGACTTATCCAACCACAATTGATGCATGATTCATAACCAAACATAGAAAATGGATACGTGATTTACATGGTTAGAGCTGGCAACCGCTAATAGATATAAACCATAAATCATCATCATCCAAATATTACAAAATAAAGATGAGGTCGACTAATAGGGAATACTAATAAAACATAAGTAAGATGAAGAGCAAACAACATAAAGATGACCAAATACCTATTAAGAGGTTGTTTTAATTAATTTTATCAAAAGAAGTATGCAAATAAAATATACAAAAGTAAATACAATATTCGATATCTTACATATTACCTTTTTCATTCGAGAATTTACCCCCTGGTGCAATCCCAGAGCATGCATTTTCGTTTGATTCTCAATTATCTTCATTTTTTGCTTATCATACTCTAACATCTGTTGGGTTGCCCACTCGGGTCTGACCCAAGATTTGTTGTCTTTCGTCATTTTTTATAACATGATATATAAAATAATAGAATTTAAATAAACAAAAAATAAAACAAGCATTATGATATATTAAATGATATAAAATATAAACTAAAAAAATTATTAAGAATATTTGCCCATTTAAAATTCATAAAACAAAAACTACATATCACAATTCATTTCGAGATCTATCTCAGAATCAGAATGACTTTGTAGTTCATCTATTTATCATCTCTATTCATGACAATTGTTTCATCCTTGTCATCCTCATCATTAGTATCATCAATGATAATTGGGACAATTTCGGTGGTTTTGTCATGTTGGAACATATTATTGTGAACATAAAAATTTGCATCGGTTGGCTTAATATTATCCATCTCATGTACATCCCATATTTTTCAATGTTGGACACGTTCTATGACTTTTCAATAGACACCTAATTTAATATTATTGACATAAAAGACTTATTGTACCTGACTTGGTTGGACAAATAGGTCATTTTAATACTATCGATTCTTGATGTTAATGCTTGTAAAATGTGCGTCGATGTGTATTGATCTCATACTCCCGGTGTTAAACTATTTATATTGGAACAAAACAACTTTATGCCTAAACAGGTACATTAATTTTCAAACTTTGCGCAAGTATTCGTAGAATTTCATCGCCCGTTCCTCATGGTCCCCTTCCACGGCTAGCCCACTATTATGGTTTTTACATCGGTCATCGCGATCTCTACTATGGAATTGAACACCATTGCAAATGCAACCCATTTAAAATTTCAATATCACATCAAGATTATTTGCTATTGACTATAGTTCATCTGTTGCTTCTGGTGATCCTTAAGTTCATAATTTATTAATCTACATAGACAACATATAGCAAATGTATTAGATTGATGTTAGTTAACATGTTGTTGAGCAATGTTTAAATTTAGATATCTTACACGTTCTCTAAATCAAACTGAAAATTCTTATTGTAGTATCTGAATGATATCAAGTCTACTTAGATTTGGAAGCAAATTCTTATGTTCCCTATATAAAGAAATATTATGCATAAGTAAAATTAAATAAAGTATTAAAAACTTACATACTATGTGAAAGCATAATTAGATAATCACATACTCTAGATATGGCTCCAGTTCGGGGCTATTATACAGCACAAACCATATGGCCATATCATGTTCCTTTTGGGATACTTCGGAAGCCCTTGTGATTAGTACAAAAGGATGCATATTTTATGTGAAGACCATCAACCCTGGACCATGTTCACCTCATCGGTATTCCTTTATTCTCGATTAAACACGGTTTTGACTCCACTCAGATACATTGAGTACAAAGTAAGGCACTCTTTGATAATGTAATCATCAGCAATCGAACCTTCTGGCCATTCTCGGTTGGTAACATAGCTTTTCAGAGTTCTGAGAAATATATAAACAAACACCGATTAGAATGAAGATTACGTCTCAAACATAATTATACTAAATATAAATTTAAATTACCATTAGTATGGTAACAAATACCTTTCAATTGGGTACATCTATCGATACTGCACCGGTCCCGCAAGTATAGCCTCATGTGGTAGGTGAACAACCAAATAAACCATCACATCGAAGAATACCGGGGGAAATTTTTTCTCCAACTTGGAGAGTATGAGAACTATGTGTTCCTCTAAATTCTCCAAATCATTACGCCTCAATGTTTTAGAGCATAGCTCTCGAAAGAAATTACCTAACTCAAACGGTTTGATGCATATATCCTTATTAATGTACCCGCATATCTTGATAGAAAAGAAGTCGATGTATAAGGACATGACAATCGTGACTTTTTAGGCCAGAAATTTTATCATTTTTCATGCTCACACATCTAGATATATTTGTTGCATAGTCATCTGGATACTTGATGGATCTAATGAATTTAAAAAAACCATCTCTCATTTTTGGGGTCAATGTGTAAATTAAAGGGGGCTTTACAATAGATCCATCATCAAGCCTCTACAGGTGTAATTCTTTTTTTATGCCCATATCTTCTAAATCCAGACATGCTTTCTCTGTGTCCTTATTCTTTTCATCAATGCTCAATATCCTTCCAACTGCACTGTCATATATATGTTACAAAAAAATGGTTTTGATAAGAGAATGAAAAAAAATAATTTTTTTTGTTTAGCCCCATATTACCCGGGGGGAGAAACATTAATACATATTTAATAAATCTCCCTCCATTGGGCTTTGTAGCTTTCCAAGGTCCATGACATAGCCCACCACACACGTACGTGCATGCCTAGCCAGGCACGGGCACAGGCTCAGGCCGAGGGTGCGCTTCGCAAGCCGCGTTGACACAAATGGGCTTCGGGCTTTCTTTTACATTGATTTTTAAGTTTTAATTGAGAGTTATTACTACTGTTACACGCTTCACGAGGTTAAACTAGGTTTGTTGAACATGGACTTTTACCCTGATACATACAACCGTTACACCCGACAGAGTAGTAAATTCTCTTTAGTGAGGAAACTGTTGTTGTATGTGATGGGTTGTGTGAGAGGGAACGTTATGGCTAAGGACCTCTATATACGATAGAGTCCAATGAAGCGAGAGACACACAACTAAAGTGCCAATAGCTCTATCTTCTCTCTCTCTATTTATTTATCTCGCTCGTGATTCAGTTGCTATCTGGAGTATATTGAGTCTCAAAGAGGTTCCTTTCGATGCTGAAGAGGAGTCCAATCGTTGTGCCCTAAGAAGCGTTCGTCGGAGACCTTCAAGTACCTACTAAAGTGGCAAAATAACTTTCAGGACATTATGCATGCACAAGCCTTGACTACTACTAAGGTTATCTTTTTTCCTTCCCTATCTTTCCCTTTTGCTATATCTGTAGAAAGTCATAGGATCCCACCTAAACCTTGCTTGATTGTTGTGTAAACATTTGCATGCTAAACCCCTCATCGTAGATCTACTATTTTTCTACACTAGATTTGTAAATTTGTTACTATCTTGCTAGCCATCATTTGCATGCCATAATAGAGTAGAATCCCAACAATCTAAAAGCTATTTCGCTGCCTCAGTAGGTGCTTAAAGGCCTCCGACGAACGCTTCTCAGGGTACAACGGATTGAACTTCTCTTTTAGCACCGAAGGAAACCCCTTTGAGACTTTCAGCGTACTTAAGACAACAACCGAATCACGAACAAGAGAAAGAAACAAAGAGAGAGAGAGAGAGAGAGAGAGAGAGGAGACAACTCTTGGTTTTTTGGTTGTGCATCTCTGGCTTCATTAGACCCTCTTTTATATAGAGGTCCTTAGCCATAACGTTCCCTCTCAAGTTAACGCGGCTCGCGAGGGCTCGAAGCCCATTTGCGTCAAAGTGGCTCACGAGCCGCGGCCTCGGCCCGATCCCATGCTTGGCCTGGCTTGGCTCGACGCACCCGCACGTGTGTGGTGGGCTATGGCATGGCCCTTGGGAAGCTACAAAGCCCAATGGAGGGAGATCTATTAAACATGTATTAATGTTTCTCCTCCCCAGGTAATATGGGACTAAACATAAAAACCAGTTTTTTCACTCTCTTATCAAAATCAATTTTTGTAACAATCCTTAGCCAGGTGGATAAGAGCTCTCTCCTCTCTCTCTGTTTCTTTCTCTTGTTCGTGGTTCAATTGCTGTCTGGAGTACGCTAATAGTCTCAAAGGGGTTTCCTTCGGTACTGAAGAGGAGTCCAATCGTTGTACAATGGGAAGCGTTCATCGGAGGTCTTCAAACACCTACTAAGGAGGCGAAATAGCTTTTCAGGGCATTGTGCTTGCAAAAGTCTCGACTACTGCAAAGTTTACTTTTTTTTCTTCCATAACTTCCCCTTTTGCCATATATGTAGAAGGCCTTAGGATCCCACCTAAACCTTGCTTGATTGTTGTGTAAACATTTCCATGCTAAACCCCTCACCGTAGATCTACTATTTTGTACACTAGATTTATAAACTTGTTACTATCTTGCTAGTCATCGTTTGCATGCCATAATAGAGTGAAATCCCAATAGTCTAAAAGCTATTTTGTTTCGTTCTATTCCGGTTAGATCTAGCTCCTATACGAGAGTGTTTAGATCTAGTCTTTTGTTAATTGTTAGTCTTTCTCAAAATTTTCTTAAGTTTAACGGTGTCAAGGAAAGCTTGACAAACCGACATTAAATTTCCCTATGAAGCTTGTATTTAAGCGAGCCAAATGCTTCACCTCCTTCCTGGAGCTGATATGATCGTCAAATTTTTAAAAAGTCAAAAAGAATTCTTCCTAAATTACTACTGAGATAGAGAGGAAACCTAGCAAGTCTAGTAAGAAGATTGAACCATTCGATAGGAATAACTTTAAAAGATGGCAGATAAAACTTAATTTCTATCTGACTGTCCTTACCCGGAACAAAAGAAGGTACAAGCTCGACGCGGGATTAGACTCCATCAAATCCGCCAACGATGAAACTTCTTCCTGGTAATAGTCACAAACTTCATGAGACCCAAAAATGAAAAGGATATCTCAAAGGCTGATCCCGATCTCACCAGCAATAGTAAGAAAAATGTTGGTGTCCGGGACACCACAGCTCGCACAAAGCACGATACATCTCCTCTAGAAGACTGTACTCACGACTCGCAGGCTCCACAAAAAGAGTTAAGGGACTCATGTCTGGCTCCACCTCCAGCCCCTTGACAAGCTCCCTCATCCAGTCACAGAAGACGCAAAGATATTGGATGTCACCAAGCACCCTTATGTCAACTCCTCAGCGCGTGAGACAAGAACAAATCCTCAAAGCAACCACCGGACAAGGCACCCGACACTTCATCGCTGTGGTGGAAGGGAGGACCCAAACTTGGCCGTACAACTTTGTCGGGATGTCTTCGTCAGTAAAGACCCTCTCTCCAAGCTTTGCTGGTTGGCAGCAACCCTCCGCAATGTCGTCTCCCTCAATCCGCTCGTGGATACAAACCCACAGAGAAGACAAAACGCTATCATTCTGCGAAATGTAGTAGTGGTAGACTCGCCTTAACAGAAACTTTAGATACTTGCTCCCGCGATAGACCTCCTCAACAATCCAGTCGGCCTCCAGAAGCCTCTCAAAAGGTCTAGTCCTGTAAAGAGACAAAAAGTGCACGTCAAATCCATATGCAAGACAAATCCAAAAGAAAAAAACGATCAAACCAAGTCTAGAAGACTAGAAGAAAAGGTTAAGTCCAAAAGTAAAATCAAGACGAGAATATGCAAAAATAAAAAAGGGCGGCAGCCCCAAAAGGGGACCACAGCCACTTTAAAGTCAAAACCGGAGAGGAGGAGGAAGCCACAACCCCCAAAAATCAGAACTGCAGCCCCCCCCCCCCCCCCCTTCTCTCCGTTCTAAACACGTGGCCCCAAAGAAGACTGGGGTTCTCGGTCCGCGTGACCCACACACCCTGCACCCCGCGTGGCTGTTGCACGACCGTCGCCTGCCCCATGCGTGCCCGATTGCCGCCCGCGCTGCTCCATTGCCTACCCCGCGCCCGCGCGTGCCCGATTGCTGCCTGCACGCCCGCCGCCGACTTCAAGGCCAACTCCAAAACCACAACCGCCGCCCGCCTGTGCTGTGCTCGCGCCGGCCATCGGCAGTCGCCTTCCGCCTGCGCCGACCACCGGTAGCTGCCTCCCGTCTGTGTTGTGCCCGCGTCAGCCACCCACAGCCGCATCGCCCCACTGCCCGCTACTGTTGTGTAGCCCACCTACGCCTCGACCCACGAGATGACCCTCCGTCGCTACTGTGTCGCCTCGCACCCGGCCCGTCTACTTGCACCACCTGCACCGCAACCACCCGCATCACCCGTGCCGCGTTTATAGCCGCTCTGCCCTGCCTACAGCCGCCGCTGTTCTTAGCGAACCAGAGGAGATAAAGAGAAGAAGAAAAGAGAAAGAAAAGAAAAGAAAGAATAGAAAGAAAGAAGAAATAAGAAGTAGGGGGAAGAAGAAGGAGAAAACCATGCCTCGCCTTCGACGACTCAGCCTCCTTATCTCGCCGCGCCAGCTGTGCCGTCGTCACCACCTTTGGCAGCAACGACTCACCTCCACCATCACGCTTTCGCATCGAAGAGATGATGACCCTCCGCTGAAATGCATCATCTTCATCTTCACACTCCCGTCGCCCCCTTGCTACTCTCGGGCTCCGTGCAACGGCCACCTTCGAGGTTCATGCCATCTTCAGAGCAAGGGAAGTCCGTAACGAGGAAGACAATCAAAACCCTAGCGAGGGTCTCCATCAGCAAGCCACCAAAGTCTTTCGTCTCCTGCGCTAGCAATGATAAGGGAAACGAAAGGCAGGGGTCCTTATAAAGACCCCAAACCCATTCAAATACATGATCACGATCAAGACCAAGTACTACGCGTTTTTCGCGGACACACTTAACCTTAAGGTGGCATTTGTGGGCATCGAAATTATCCCACGGATTAAACTCGGCCCATGCACAATGACCCGCATGCAAACTCGACCTACACACAATGACCCGCATACGAAACTTGACCCGCATGCAAACTCGACTCACACACAACGGCCCGCATGCAAAACATTGGCCCGCACACAACGGCCCGTGCACGAGACTTGATTTGCATACATCGCATCACAATGAAAAGACCTAGACTCACACAAACGGGGCCCACCTGAAATTAGGGCCACCGGCCTCTTTTTAAAGAAATTAGGGTCATCGCCCCCTTTTCTAGAAATTGGGGCCGTCGGCCCCCTTTTTCGAAATTAGGACCGTCGGTCCCCTTTTTTGAAAACCATGCCCCCTTATGGGGAGGTGTGGCCGGCCCTAAGGGGAAAAGAAAAGAAAAAGAAAAAAGAAAGAAACAACCGCTTCATGCAGGGGGAGGTAGCATGGATGTCTACGCCGACTATGGATCCGTGCTGATCCCTCGATCCGACGAACCAAATTCAAAGTCGCGTCGCCATCAATTGGAAGGTGCAAAGATGCCTCATATCTTCAAATATTGAGCCATATCTTGTCCACAAACGCTGCTACAAAAAAAGAAAGAAATCAATGTTATTTTTCCCAAAAAATGGAAGTCAAATCTCATCGGTTATGGGGAGAGATATTCAAGGGATGCACTAAATTGCAGCAATATCTCTCCCAACTCCCCCTTTCGCGTATAATATAGGGGGTGGGGGATGACATCAAAAGTCGAAAGCTAGAGACGTGAAAGCTGCAAAGAATGAGGCTCCAATGCTCGACGACTGATGATTTCACGAGGAACGAGAAAACGCATCCCAAGGAGAGGCGTCACCCATCAAAGTCATCAACGTGAAGGCCTTGCATAACAAGATCAAAACTTCAACTCATTGCACGAAAAAGAAAGCTTGGAGAAGAAGGCCCAAAGTCGTTTCCATCTCGTCGTCTCTAACAAATTTTCTACTCCGAAGACGCCAAAAGCAAAGGCCGGAGAAGAAGGTCGAAGCTGACAACATCCCGTCGTCTTCAACAAGGCTCCAACTCCTCCCACAAAAAAAAAAAAGATTGGAGAAGAAGGCCCGAAGCTAGTGCTACACCCGCCGTCTTCATCAATAAAAGCCAACGCTACAATCGTCGCACGAAGATTAATGCTATACCCGCCATCTTCATCAATAAAAACCGAAGCTACAATCGTTGCACGAAGATGGGTGCTACACCCGCCATCTTCATCAGCAAATACTGACGCCACAATAATCGTACGGAGATCGGTGTTACACCTACCATCTTCAAAAGAAGCCCTCGACTTCGATCACACCAAAGAAGCCCGGAGGAGAGGAGAAAAGAAATCGACGCCACAACCATCGAGGAAGCCAGAAGAATAAAGAAGACTCGGTGAATGTTACCATCATCGTTCAAGGAGAAGATCGAGGTAAAGTGAAAGCCAAAGCCAAAGCAAAAAAGCCGAAGCAAAAACAACGGTCAAACCCGCGCCAAAGCAATGCACGGGCCAAAGCCAAGTAACCACGAGGGTCACAAGCAAAGCGACGCACGTTCTAGCCGATACAATGCAAAGTCCGAAAGAACTAAAACACCGCAAGTCTCTACCCGTCTACGTTCAAGTGCAAACGCCAAAGTATCGCAAAACCTTGAGCCACGCCAAAGCCAAAGCCCAAGTCAACGTCCGATCGACACTGCGAATCGACGATCAAGGACGCCGAGGTTTAGCAAGAACCGAGAGAGACGCGAAGATTGAGCAAACGACTCCGAAAGCCCCATAGCCAAGAAAGCATAAAACACAGAAGGGACAAAAGCAAAGGCAAAACCACTCGACCTCTCAATAAATCCGAAACCTTGTAAAGACCTGTGTTTTGGACAACCCCTTTAGAGCTCTCGCACGAAGTAACGTGGAGATGCGGATCAAATGGACCTTCCAGAGGATCTCTCCCACAACCTCATGATCAAATCTTCGCCGCATCCAGCTCACCACCCCTGATCCCCCGGGTCCCGGCTTTGAAATCTTCGTGTGCACAATAAAGATGACTTGAATCTTTTTTTTCCGTGATACAATGATGACTAGATCGACCTTTGTACATGTATTCTTATTTGGCCCTAGAGCCTCAATACAGCTGATTCGTTGTGAGCTATCACACAAATCAGTCAAAGTTGATCACAGAAATCAGTCAAAGTTGATCACAGTCAGTCACCCAACACTTTTGCCCAACAAAGCTCAGCTTCAGCCCTCAGTTCATTAATAAACTAGATCAGAAATCATATCGATGATAATCACAGTTGCCGAACACATGTTCCTACCAAAGCTCCACTCTATTACTTAACAAAACTGGTCCATAGATCATATTGAAAATGACCATAAACAGTTACAATAAGGAAGAAAATCAGAGATAAATCGGCTGTTAATCTGCACTGAATACTTTGTATTCCAGCTGGTAAGCTTTGGTGAAGAAAGAAGGCCAGCACAGATAGGTCGACAGGATGCTGCTGACGGTTGACGCTCCGATGAGCATGTTCATGACGACTATCTGCAGTTGGATTGCTTCCAAAGGCGACGCACCTCCCATTATGAGACCGGTCATTGCGCCCGGGAGAGAGATGAGTCCCACTGTCTTGGCGTTGTCCAGGACCGGGGACAGTGCAATCACCAGGGACCTCTTCACCTGCTGAAGCGTTGCTTGGCGTGGCGTGGCACCAAGAGCCAGAGCTGTTTCCACCTATTAGAAGGAACATAAACAAATTATGAAACTCCAATGGATTAACTGGCTAGAATAACATTGAAGCTCATGAATTTTGATCGATGATGATTCAAAACTTTTCAGCATGATACTCTTCCAATCATCCTGAAGCTTCAAAAAACTCGGTATCAGGGCTTGTATCGACCGGCTAAAAAATGATAAGACATCCTCAAGGTTCAAAAAACTCGGTATCAGGGCTCGTATTGGCCGGCTAAAAAATAATAAGACTCGGTATAAGTAGATACGACTTGACCAAAAAAAGAGGGAAGAATACATATAGATAGAGGCCCAGGCTTCTAACTTAATACTGTTGTATAGTATGTACAGTCCATGTGCAACGAGGTAACAAATCTACTCACAGTGGTGTGACTGGGCCAGACCGATATAACTCGGACGTATTGGGTCTAAATCGGTTGTATCGGCTGAAATGCTCCGAGTTGTATCAGTCTCGACTGAATCAGGACCCATATCCATATCGATCTTTGTATCGATCTCGGTATGTAGCATACTGATACGAACCAGCCGATACGACTTGTTGACTAACCCACTCACTTAAAAGCTCAAGCTGTTAAAGAGGGGGCCCATAATGTATGTCACTATATCAAAGGGCTTAACACCCCACCCCACGCGCATGCTCCTGCACGGGAACAAACACCGCGGAAATGTGCAGGAACAAATGACCCTAAGAGAATATAGGGGGGACCAAGGTATAAATGCACCTCCGGGGATTTGAACACAGGACCTCCTGCCTTAATACCATGTTAACTAACAAACTCATCTAAGAGCTCAAGCTACTAAAGAGGGGGCCAACAGTGTATATCAAATGGCATAACACGACTTAGTATCGGACTAGTTTTTGATCATCCTAGTGTAATAGACACGATATTTTTCCTATTACCAATTTACGTATGATACTAAGTGGAGACCTACCAGGTTCTTTTGGATTTTGAGATCATCGCGGAGCTTCTTCATGGTAACTCCGGTCACGGTCATCGCGTTTCCAACCATCATGCCCGCCACGGGAATGATGTATCGTGGAGTGAAGGGAAAAACATTCAGCGCAACAAGCAAGGACATGGTCACTGCAGTTCCTGCCAAAATGGAAATCCCAGCAATGTACTTTCCACGAGGAACATGTTTCGCACGCTGACCTGCTGTATACCCGGCTACAGATACCTGTAAAAAGAACATGAGAAATGCTAGTCAATGGGGCACCAGCTTCAAGTAAATCAAGTGTGCAAATTTAAAGCCTAACAAGGAAAGAACAATTAACTCAATGCTTGAAATCCATGATCACTTTTTTAGGCTATTTCAAGTATTTTTAACAGAAATGCGGGAGTTGCAATGTCTTTATTCAATTTATTACTAATCAGAATGGTGGGCAAGCTTTCGATACGGGAGAAAGAGAATATGTTGGGCATGATAGAATGGATAAGAACCCAATAAACACAAAAATCAGAAGGGTTGGATAGTTTCGTAAAATTCAATACCACGATTAGCCTCTTTTGGTATCATTGGCTTGTTAATAAAAAAAGCAATCAGGTGCCCTCTTTGGCTTAAGAATGGCTCAATCCCTGCATGAAAAGCATCATATTCCACTCAAAGTTCAGTATATTTTGATGAAACGAGTATGGGAGCCTCCAATAGTTTCTTCCTGGTTGTTGACAACCCCTTATTACTCCAAAAGGCAAACCTCTTAGAGGGAAGGGTGCACAACGGGTATGTAAGGGGCATAATCCCACTCCCATTACCGATGTGGGACTAATGTAGGTGGGCACACTATCAACACTCTCCCTCATGCATGGCACACCATCACAAGTGGCATGTGTGGCTAAGGCACAATCGGACGGAGCTCCTGGAGCAGACCCTAGATCTGATACCATGTTGACAACCCCTTATTACTCCAAAAGGCTAACCTCTTAGAGGGAAGAGTGCACAACGGGTATATAGGGAGGCATAATCCCGCTCCCATTACTGATGTGAGACTAATGCTGGTGGCACACTGTCACCACTGGTTACGTTGAATCTTTTATCCATCACACTCATCCACACAAATTACTTTATAGTTGCAAAAATTGGTATTTGCTGGAAAATAAATGATCCGAAACTAGAGGATTTGAGGCACGTACCGAACACACTTTCTATAAATTTTCGATTGCAAACGAGCCAAATCATAATTTCCATTTGCTCCAACTCTATAAATGGAAAATCGTTTTTCTATGAATGACTTGTGATGTCGTTTGTTTCATCTAATGCACCTTGTACTTTTGTGACGCCAACGAGACAAATTTTGCACCATTTATCTGTAACAATTCTAGTCATTTATGTGGTTATTTTTTAGGGCTTCTATTAAAGAGTAAACTAATCTAGTACACCAAGTGTTAAAAGTCTTCGGGAATGAAAAACTCAGTCAACCTTAAGAACTGTTCATTAATAATGGTAACAGTCTTTCTTGCTCATGCCATTTCATCTGTAACATCTGTCCCAAACACACAAGATATTGTTCGCTTTGCCCGTGCCCGCACGAGAACTTTCCAGGGTGGTCACCCATCCTAGTATTACTCTCGTCCAAGCACGCTTAACTACGGAATTCTTTCGAAATCCGTAGTGGAGATGGTTTTAAAACTTGTCTTGGCATGAAAGGTGGTGAGCCCCCAAACACAAGATATTATCCTCTATTGGTCTATTGGGTATTGAACCCTCAACATCAAGGTTTTACACTAGTGTGGTTACCATCGAACCTCACCTTATCCATCTTAGCATCACAGCCTCAGGAGTCTTGGCTCTTGGTCGTCACAATCCACCCCCTTTAAGGGCTACATGTCCACGTGTAGCGTTAGACCCCCTCATTGCGAGGAGAACTGACTCTGATACCATTTTGTAACATCCTCCCCAAACACACAAGATATTGTCCGTTTTACCCGTGCCCGCACGAGAACTTCCCAGGGTGGTCACCCGTCCTAGTACTACTCTAGCTCGAGCACGCTTAGCTACGGAGTTCTTTCGAAATTCGTAGCGGCGCATGGTTTTAAAACGCATCTTGGCAGAAAAGATGGTGAGTCCCTAGACACGAGATATTGTCCTCTATTGGTCTATTGGGTATTGAACTCTCAACCTCAAGGTTTTGCACTAGTGTGGTTACCATCGAACCATCTAGAACGTGTTTTCAATGTTTGGGAGGAAAAATTATATAAGTAGATCATGATCTCCTTCTCTCCAAGCGATGTGGAGCTAACTTGTGGCCTTGTACACCTCACCTCACCTCATTTATCTTGACATCATAGCCTCATGAGTCTTGGCTCTTGGATCTTAATCGTCACATCATCACAAGGGGTTAAGTGATAAGGAAAGATCAAAATCATTATGGAAATACAACCCAAAATCCATCACCAAAGTACAAAGTTATACTAACCTAGCCCATTTTTACTGTCGGTTCATTAAAAAGGTCTTAGCAGAGTTGCACCAACGATCGAGTGTTTAAAGAGTAAATAATTTGTATGGATAAGCGTGGTGGATGAGAGATTCACTGTAATAAAAAAGAAATTAAAAGAAGCTTACATACAAATAAAACTTTTGAAGTGGATGCACTAACAATTAGTGCCATCTAAAGTCAAAAGGGGTACCCAATTTCCTTCTTTAGGGAAAGGTTAATGATACCAAAGGACACTACTCTAAAAGTGATATTCAGTTTTATGTGATTATCCAACTTTGGGATTTTGGCGTCATTACTTAATTCATAAGGAGTTTATGTTGCATGCGATCATTAAGAACTTATATTTCTACATGCACAATAGAGATTAAATTCAAGAATCAAGACATGTGAAATAGGTATCACGAATTCAAGAAAATAATTTGTGATTTACCATAAATACACAGTCATGAACAAGGTTCCGCTGCCCTCAGCCGAAAGCTTCATATACTTACATGATTGTCTTATGCAAATTTGGGCCTACTCACAAAATGACTATCGAAGCATATCTCTTTGCACGGATGCCATGCTTCTAACTTGACGGGATCAAGTTCTCACAAGCTGGGGGAGATGAATGTGATTGGCATGTTTGAGGTGTATGTGTCTTTAGTTTAGGGCTTTTATGTCTCTTGACTGGGCTTTGTTCAAGGCCATTTAAGTCCTTTTTTATTTTGGTTTATTACCCTTTTTCATCCCTCGGGATATGTTCGTTATTTAGGTAATTTTTAAGTTCATAGTGGTCATTCGTCTTTTAGACTCCTATATTTAAAAGGCCTAGCCCTTATGTTGAAAGGATTCAACAAGGATGAATGAAAAATGAGAAGAGTGTTTGCTCTCAACCATTGAGATGTGCCTAGGACTATACCGACGTGAGGTTGGTACCTATCTCTCTCCCTTCTCTCACTGCACCTTTGGTGGTTTTGCATCTAATTTGTGGCATCCCCTCAACGATGTTGTATCATTTTGGTATGCGAGGAAGACGAGTCGATGAGACACTTCTGAGATCGAGATTCGTAGCTCTCCATCAACGATTGTTGTTTCGTCATTGATAGTTGAGCCAATACCACCACTATCATTAAGTCTATGGTTACGACAACGTGATGTAGATTTCTATCTCTCCCCTCTTCTCCTCTCTTCCTCCAACTTCGGCGGTCTCACAGTGGATTCGTGACACCCCCTCAGCAGTGTTGCATCAATGTCTTATGAGGTTGTAAAACAAAAAAAATTAAGAGGGTGGACGAACTCACAATTGTCGAAGAGTATCTCTTCAAAGGTAATCGAAATTGCATCCCCCAAGATCTTTATAATTACACTTCCAAGTTTTTTTCGAACTACATGGTGGTGATTTAGGCAGTCAATTTGAAAGGGGCAAGACATTCATGATGGTTTCATGAGTTCTAGTTTTGGCCGAAAATGAATAGAAAGTGGAGAGGTTTGCTTCAATAGTTCATGACATGTCAACAAGCTAAAAGAAGTAGAAATTGTTGACTTTACAACCATTTTCATTGCAAAGGGATCCATGGAAAGACTTAGGTATGATCTTCATAATTGGACTCCCTACAACCAAAAGAGTGAAACATGGAGAAGAGTGACCCAACCCAACAAGATGACTACAACCCTCCGTTTGAACTAAGTTGTGTCCCCATATCACAACTCCAAGGGATTATAAATAAGACTTGTAGCACATAGGGAGGACCATTGTATAATGCAATTCACTTGTTCGCATTTTGCTAGTGGCCTTAATGGGAGCTGAGTACTTCCTTTCTTGAGGGTGAGTGAGTCCAAAAGGCTTGAGTAAATTGAGTCCCCAGACAACTTTCCTCGTAACCTGTCATTGAGATTACTTTTTACATCAATAAAAATCAAATTTTGGTTTTATTTCACAGACCATCTCTCGCAATCTCTTGTGTGGCATCATCGCCATTGCTTAAGAGGTTTTCTAATATTTCTTAGAAATAAAGAGACCAATATAATCTTAAATGCGTATTAATTGTCTTTTCAAAAGAGAAAAAAATTCCTAGTGCAAAAGCTTCCAAAGTTCTCTTTCTTTTGTACTCCTCACCGATTTTGCCCCATTATAGTGTAGAGTTTACTTTAAACCCCTAAATTAGTATTTGAATTTGTTTTCATAGATAAACTAAGTCTAGTAGGACATGACCACCACTTTTCGTTAGTCCAGTCTATGATGATCCAAGTCAACCCAAGTTGGCTTTTCTTCCAAAATAGCGAATCATAGCAGGTCATTCACATAAAGGGTCGGATTGGATAGGGTTCATGATTGTCCCAAATTGATTTTACGCCTACGTTTAGATCCATACCTGTCCGGTTCAATTTATGGGTCAGATTGAATCGGATCCAATTTTCATTCAAGAAACATCCATTCTAAGTTTAAGAATGAGCCACAAATTTGAACAACTCTGTATCCGGTCTGATTGGAATTCGAAATGTTGAATCTAGTATTTCAAACTCATAAAGACAAGGTTAGGGTTTCCGATTAGGGTCAAAATCAGGCCAATTACCCAAGGGATGTGTTAATTCAACAAGCTTGTATCAATAGGCTCCATTGGATACATATTGCCTTCGGATTACGAAAACCCCCTAAAGAACTTAAAGACCCCCATGTCCAACAACAAAAATTTAGTTAGCTATCACAAAGATACAACCACTATATACTCAGGACATAGCACCCAAGTTGGAAGATAAACAATCAATGTATCAAACCCAAAAAAAAAACCAGTAAATTAGGTATAGGTCCTTAACTATTTTGCAATATTAGCTGCAGGACACCATAATTTGCTATATTAGCTAAGGTCCCTACAAGTATACATTTGTCTCCAGGAAGAGTATATATTCGTGTTCAGAAATAGTATATATTTGTTTCAGAAAGAGTATATATTTATCTTTAGAAAGAGTATATATTCGTCGGGAGGGACTCTAGCTATATTTTGAAATTAATGTGTCCTGCAACTAACTAAAAGTCATCTCTCAAAAAGGACTTATGTCAAACTTCCCCCCAAAAAAACATTGCATTTCCAACCCCCCCCCCCCCCCCCCCCCCCTAAATTAATTTAGTTGATATGAACAAATAGAAAGTATCCAAAAATGTAAAATTGACATTCTGAAAATCAACAGTTTCAGTTTTAGAAGATCGCATCCAGATCTGGGTTGATGAAAGTCATCTATGTCACGGCTACGAGAGAGAGAGAGAGAGAGAGAGAGAGAGAGAGAGAGAGAGAGAGAGAGAGAGAGAGAGAGGCAAACCATGAACAAGTAGGCAAGCACGATCCACCCGGCGTTCTTCTGAGTGAAGATGAACTGGAGAACGAAGCCGATCACGGAGAGCTGGAGGAAGGCCCTGGCTATGGCGTAGACCATCTCCCACTCCAGCCCCAGCTTCTGGGTGAACGACAGGACCACCGCCATCAGGACCACCGCCGTGGCGGCCGCCGGCTTCACCATCCCCTTGAGGAAGTCGATCCAGAACGAGGCGGCGGAGGGATCCATCGATTGAAGAGAGAGAGAGAGAGAGAGAGAGAGAGAGAGAGAGAGGGGTTGGGGATATTTGTGGGGAAGGGTGGGTGAGGAGTGGTGGAAGCGACCTGCTCCCTTGGTGGAGAGTGGAGAGAGCTCATCTGGGGCAAGAGTTCACACATCTTGTCAGGGAGGGGCTCGTCTGAAGATTCGTAATGGAGAGATTCTTTGTTATACCCACTTCTTGGCACCTGAGGTTACACCCGCTCTTACACACACGGGCCCACGCTTATGGTTTAGTGTTCTGGTGAATGGGTAAGGATGTTGGTTTCTTTAAACGGTGAGGGCCTTAAAGAAGGGCGCGACAGGAACCGTACGGGGTTGGGAATACGGAGAGGACAACGGCAAAACGTTGATCGCGGACGGCAACAGAATATTTGGATTTAGGAACTATGCTATTTGAACAATTTTCATCGACAAAAACTTTGACAAACCAGGCCCATGCACTGGTGGTGGCACTGGCATTCGCACCAAGCGGGCCCCACCACGAGTGCATTGGTCTAGTTTGTCAAAGTTTATGTCGGTGCGGATTGTTCAAATAGCAGTCATTACTCTTGGATTTAGGGGCCTGCTGGGGAGTGCATAACTGGCCTTCCTGCATTTGGGCTATGCGCTCCTCACCCGACTGCATCTGCCGGCCGGAGGGCGGAGGGCGGAGGGCGGAGGGCGGAGGCCCGGATGCCAGTGCGCATACTGGCTGATTCCTGATGGGGATCTGATAAAGTGGGAAAGCTGGATCAAACCCCTACTAATTTTAGAATTGATTAGAAGGCCAAAACTGGGGACCACTCCCTTAATAAATTTTAGGTTAATAGATGAGAGGTCCATGACAACATATCCATCCCTGAACATGACACCTTAAAGTTTTATTTAGCCTAAGGTCCCTGTCTTTTTTGATAAACCCAAAACTATCATCGGTTTCCTCTCCCATCTCTCTCGAGCAGCTCCGGCGGCGATAGCATTCGGCGAGCAGCAGTGGCGGTAGCAAAGGTAGGCCAGGTGGCGGCGGTAGCAGCGAGCAGCTCTGGTGGCGGTGTTCGATTCAATGGAGCATCCTAGGTTTAAGTTTCATCCCATGGCCTATAGATCTTAGGGTTAGGTTTAGGTTCGGTTTGGCGACGATGGTGTTCGGTGGTTCGGTTCGGTGGTCGGCTAGGTGGTTCACTGGTTCGGTGGCATGCCAAAAGAAAATTTGAAATGCTGTGGAGGACAATTTCGCCCACATCATTTCAAAATCCTTAGGCTTAACCGATTTCTTTGTCAGGGATGACTCACTAAGTCCCCCAAAAATTTTTATAGGTCGCCTTACCAATTAAGTCTGGAACTGATGGAAGTCCTGGAAGTTATGGGGTGTTTGGCATGAGGAACTATTGTTCCGCTTAAATCTCATCCAGAAGAGGATAATCCTATCAATTACTATTTCAAATGTAATACAACGTTTTGGTTAGCATAGACACAACACAGAGTGATAAATTATCATTGCAAAGGTCTTTGTTCCACTAGAACAAATAATATCCATTGATTTTGAAATATGGAATTGACAATAGAAACAAATGGGTTTGGAACGATGCCAAACACCCCCCATAGTTCTAAACACGTCCATTTCTATGGAGCCAACTAGCCGAACTAGGACATTTTTGTTCAATTTTCGAAAATCCTAGTTCCTCTAGCTCTCCCACTTCCTCAGACTTTGACAAAACAAACACACCATATGCGTACCGATCGTTTTGGCATGGATAAGGGTGGAGTTAGGATCCAATGTGGAATTGGCTAGATGGTCCCAGACTAGGGGTGGGACTTGGGCTGGTTGGGTGGGCTGAAGGGTATGCCCATGCCCAACCTGACCTACACACATCTTAACCCGTTTTGCCCATGAAGCCCATGGAAACCCAATCCGTGCTTGCCCGTTTATTTATTTATTTTTAATCGATCATTCGGGTTGTTTGGGTTGCCCAATTTGCAAATATATGGGCAAGTTGGTTGGGTTGCCCAATTAGAAATGATTGTGAAACGTATGTAGATGGGGAAAAAATTACAAAATTAAGAGATCAAAACATTCGATTGAAAATGAAACATACTAAGTTAAGAGGTCAACGTGAAGAAGTCAGTGCACCGAGTGGGGATGCACTGACACTACTGCACCGGCTGGAGGGGCTATATTTGATGGGAAACAATGCACATCGAATTGGTAAAAAGAAGAAGGACCTCGATCAGGGTGCTAGACATCGATAATCAACGTGACGTATTCGACGATGCTTGTTGCGCACTGGGAGGAGAGAAATGGCTGCATCGGGAGGGGAGAGACGGTGGAAAAATATGATGCTGTAGGACGTAAGTTCCACGGACGAAATTACCGTGCACCAGATGTTACGGATAGATGCTCCATTGCTCTGTATTGTCGGAGAGATATGAGCGAGGGGGTAGGATAAGAACATAATGTGTCGGCTGTGTGGGGTTAGGGCTTCTATTTCTCTATTGTAAATTTATGATTTATGTATGGATTACCATATTAGTCTAGTAGTCCAGTAGGTGTGCGTGTGAGTTGTGTGAATATGTGTACACCACTAATTGCTGCACCATTGTAGTGCAATGAGATTAGATTAGTGGATCCACTGCAATGAGATATAAGTATGCCATTGTACTTGGGTTCTTTCGGTTGGGTAAGATCGCTATCCAAACTAGTCCAAATTGAAAATCGGGTTAATATTTTTTTGTCTAACCTCGTTCAATATTTTAACTAGCTTTGGCCCATGCTTGTGCATTGTTCGGCTTGGGTTCAGATTGAACGGGTCAGATCCACCCAAGTCCCACCCCTATCCTAGCAGAGGAAAAGCCAAAAAGAGAATGAGCGAGAGAGCTTCAACCATGAAGAGGGAGAATTCAACTCAACTTAGCGCATGCATTATCGAACATGATATCATGTATGATTCTAGAAGTACTCAGACTCGCATCGAAAAATTATTCGGTATTCAAAATTCACACCCGACATGAATTTCGTTTTGTGTATGAAAATATGGGAAAGCAAGATTGTTGATCGTCCTAAAAACTATCACAATGGACAATCAGTTAATAGGAATTATTCATATATTGTTCAATCATACTACCATATCGCAAGCTCACAAGTGGATTGAAAAGATACCCGTTGCATTCAGGGACGGAATCAGGATTTTATATTGGAAGGGGCCAAAGCATAATAACTTTGTCTAAGGGGGGCTAAAGCATAAAGAAAAAAAAATTTATATACTTAAATTCAAACCTTTTACTATATAATTTTTAAAAAAATATATTTGAGGGGGGGGGGGGGGGGCCATGGCCCCCCTTGGTCTATACATAGTTCCGCCCCTGGTTGCATTCCGTGGAAGACAAAAAGAGCGGAGAGGATGGGGAGGGGGCGGAGGAGGAGGACGATGAGAGGGGGAGAGAGAGGAGGGTGGACTAGATGGTGACGATGGTTGGAAAGAAGAGGAGACGAAGGTGAACCCTTAAGTGGGGTGCCCTATCAAAATTGGGCTCCTAGTGAAAATAAGAATGAATTTTCAGGTGCCCCCATAAAATGGGGGGCTCTAGTAATTTTGTGGGTGGAAACAGCAACATCCAAAATATAGGGTTTAGTGGCCCCAACCGTGCTCCTCCGAGAGAGCATCACTTGCAGAGCCTTCTCCTTCGTTTCCAATCACCCCCCGAGTGAAAAAATGTCGAAGCTCAGCCTCCTGACAAATGCGCTCAGATGGAGGGCGTCACCGCTCAATCCTGCCCGGAGGCTTCCGTTGAGGCGCTTCTCGACCGAGGGAGAGCAGCAGCCTCAGCCTCAGCCGCCGCCGCCGCCGCCGCAGCAGCAGCAGCAGGATCCTTCTCCCCTCTCGACCGAGGGGGAACAACAGCAGCAGGATCCTTCTCCCCTCTCGACCGAGGGGGAACAACAGCAGCAGGATCCTTCGTTCGATCCGTTCCTTCAGACTCCCGGCGAAGGTATCAGCTCCAAACAGCTCCCCCTCCTGTCGCACCACTAGGGTTAGGGTTTTGAATCGTTATTTAGTTTTTCGTTCATCTAGCTTTATTTGTTGTTCATGAAGAAATTCTGGCAATCTTAGCTCTCTAGTTCCAGCATGCAAATAGGTAATAGATCGGAGCTCGATCCCTTCTCCTTCCAATGCGGTTGGAGTGAATTGATATACAGTTTTTTTTTGGTATTTTTGCTTCGTTCTATAAACATCTTTTGATGTTTGTAGAACGAATAAGTGTTAGTTATGGCAGTTGAATAAGTGTGTGAACTCATCATGGCACTTTTTCTTGCAAATT
This sequence comes from Chamaelirium japonicum, assembly GCA_947650365.1. Lineage (NCBI taxonomy): Eukaryota > Viridiplantae > Streptophyta > Magnoliopsida > Liliales > Melanthiaceae > Chamaelirium > Chamaelirium japonicum. The sequence goes on along the minus strand of OX393552.1, from coordinate 74,183,165 downwards.
CTTTGCCAATAAGACTCCAATAATTCCGTTTAGCGCTGCTATTGGATCTAGTTGAGGTTGGGCTTTATGTAAAATGTACATGACACTATATTACATGGTAGATGAGCATTGACCGTAGATTAGGGCTGTTCAAAAAACCGACCGGTCTGAAAGACCGAACTGAACTGAGCCAAAAAACCGGTTAGTAGTCGGTTTTTAAGATGTACAAGTTGGGTTCTGTTTTGGATTGTAAAAAAACTAGGGTTCGGTTTCGTAAAAGAAAACAACCGTTTCATACCGAACCGAAGAGGTTTACTATGAACAACATGTTCTATTATTGACCAATTTGATGGTCAACATATTATGAACAAAGACATGATTTGATGTAGTATTTTGAGATATACAATTAATATCATAGCTAATTATAATTGTTATGGGCATAATTTTGAAATGACTTTGAATGTTGAACACCATGTGGAAGGTCATGGATGAGCAAACAATCTTATTAAAGATGATTAGTTCATGATCGCACTTTTAAAACAAAACTGAACAACCGATCGAACCGAACTGACTTGGGATCGGTCGGTTCAATAATAGATCTAACGAAGTCGGTTTGGTTTCGGTTCCGTCGAAGTCAAAACTGACATGATCGGTTCAGTGGCAAATAGACCCTCAAAACCGATCGAACCGAACCGTGAACAGCCCTACCGTAGATTGTTAGGTTAGGTCGAGTATGGGGCTAAATAAAGTCCTATTACTCCTATCTATTTCCTTTTAATTGAGGTCAAATGATGTAGTTTTATTGTTTTGAGTCCATAATCCTAGTTTTTTTAGATTTGATTTAGATGAGTTCACAATTATTCCAGAATAGGTGCCCTATTTTTGGGTTCCGTAACATCCTCAACTTTCAATACCGTAACTTGCAGGAGTCCATTTCAGGTTTATAATATGTGCTTTTGGGCTACCTTGATAAATCATATCATTTAGATGTGTTAGATACACTAGAAAAGTATGTTTTGACCAAGTTACCAGACATAGATGTCTATTTCATTTTATCGTCATACATTTCACGATTAGAATCAATTTGCTAAATCAATGGGGTAGGCTAAGCTGAGATGACTTAAGTAATTGTTGCTTATATAGAGGTTAGGCCAACCCCAAAAGCGATGAAGGTGAATGAATGCATTTTGTAGCGTAATTTGGTTTCAGATTTCATCATGAGTTTCTCGTCTTCTCTTAAATTTTTCTACTTCACTGTGTTCACACTTTTCTATCTATTTGTTTGTTATTTTTCGTCTATTTGTTACTCGCTGCTATTTCTCCTTTTTATGCTATGAAACATCAATTATGTTAATATGGATATTAGATATTACCAAAGTCGTCTTCATTTATACCTAGTTGTGTTAATCTCTACTACAATCATGTGTTTCTTGTAGAAAAACCTGACCAATAGTCTGTAATTATCATTAAAACCCTATATTTAGTTATACAGAACCTTCCTCTACCATTACTTTTGCTTTACGACTAATCCCTACCTTAGGGTCTTCTCAATTGTTTCCCATAGAAATTTCCCATACAAATAATTTTGCTAATAACCCTATTCAAATCCCTTATTCTCATCACTTGTACTCCTATGGTGGTTCTTAGAGCCATCGTTTGGGGTGCCTTATCATCGCAGAGATCCTTCATTCTCCATATATTTCATCTTCTGTCCCTTATCTCAATACGCCAATCAAAGAAGAACGTAAATGATAAATTGTAAGATTTGATTAGCTACTCGATGAAAATAAAGCTTACTTCATGGAGTCCTTGGTTCGAAGCCATCCAACTGCAACAAATTTGCAAGGTCGATGCACATTTATAGATCAGACTATCAAAGCTTAACAAAAAGAAAATATGATGAACATGAGCATACAAACTAAGGATCCACATAGGATTCATCAATTTAAAATTGTAATGGAAGATGATATGGAAACCATCACTAGATCTAGAGGAGATTTGTTGGAATCTATGGCCAAAGCTATTTGCAATGATAAAGATCCAGTCACCAGAACCAATCGATCAAAGTCCAACCTCTTCTCCCACCACCGACGGTCAAAGATTGCTGACTTGTTCCATGATCCATACCCACAGGTCAAGATCCCATGACTGATTGTTATCTCCTATGTTGATGGACAGTCCTATGAACAGATCCGTCAAGGGTTACATCAGAAAAATCAATCGTGACTCATGAGAAGATGCTCATTTGTAGGGGTGTAAACGGACCGGATATAGAGCGGATACCATACTCTCCGTTATATGTATAAGTTTAGAAATAAACTATCCGAATCCTTATTCGTATCTACCCGGATAGCAAGTGCAATTATTCGAATCCGTATGCTCCCGGAGTACTCGAATTCTAATAATATCCATATCCGTTTTAATTATATAATATATGAACATTGCGCGTATGGTTCGAGCTGCTTAGCCTGGACAAAAGCATCTTCCACGTAATATTTCAAGTAGGGTGGAGTATTTTACTACAACTGACCACATAAAAAGAGCAACTTGAAAAAAGGAGTGAATGTAAATAGTAAATACTAACCTTTAGTATATACTTTCTTATTCAAGGTTTCTCTTCGATTCTCGTCTAACCGTCTCTAATTCAACCTTAAACATGCAATTTATCATACATAACCAAATTAAGCTACATATTTAAATCATGATTTTTTTAACAACCTCAAATAAGTATAAAGGGGGTCCAATCAATGTTACCAAGTCGGAAGTCGGGAAAAAGTCGGCAAGGAAAAAAAACTAAAAAATCGGAAAAAAATTAGTAAATAAGGTAATAATTAGATATATGTATTCTAACAATTTTTTTAAAGCAAAAATAAAAAAAAAGACCGAAAAAAGGGGAAAAAACACTAATTCGCGATTAATACGCGTAATTCATGATTTTTTCAAAAAAATCTGACTTTTTGAAAAAAAATAACGACATATTCCCGTAGCAAACGTTTGGGGAATAAGTCACGATTAAAACGCGACTTTTTCAAAAAGTCTGCGATTTTAGTAACATTGGGTCCAATAGACATTTCAAGAAATCCTAGGGATATTATATTCCAATTTGGCTTGGTAGGACACAAAGCTTGCCGTGGTGTGGCTTACATCATGTGTCAGAATGAGTTGTGCCCAATGTTTTGGGTTGCATCGAGTGGTGGGTTCCACCACCAAAGTTGCTACCAATGTCTCCACTTTGGTATTTACTATTTAGTGCAATTATGCAACGCAACCAAACATTGAGATCCGTTCTTGGCTGATAATACACATACAAATATCATATTATATATTACGGATACGGGTATATGGATATCCGTTTATGCGGATAGTCCGTCTCGGATTGGATACGGATTATCTGTGTCAAATACCTTAATATCCGTATATGTAACCCTTTTTGCCGGATATTAAAAAATTGCTATCTGAATCCGCTCTTACCAATACTTATCAGGATAAATATCTTCAAATTCGGATTCAAATACGGATCAGATTCAGATTTTCGAATAACCGTTTACAACCCTATATATTTGTTTGTATTGCAACTGCTACCAATCTAACAATGGAGAAAGAAGATGTATTGGAGTTTCTCAAAGTTAATCATGATGACGAGATTCACTTAGCGAAAGCGCTTCGATGCAGACTCCTATTTTCCCCCCCGTTATATCAAGTCCACGTTATGTTTTATTTTGTTGGATTATGTAGTTCTAGATCGAGTCATCTCAAGGCTAGATTTAGTTTAGATGTGTTAAAGTTTATTTTAAAACAAGTATCTTATGTCAGGTTTCATGCCAATCACAATTTTGGGGGCCATATCTTGAGAGTCAAGAGTTATTTTTAAGCTTATATGCTTTTGGATACCTTGATGAAACACATTATTTGCATGTGTCCGTAATTCCAAACAGAACTATTTTAACTAAGTTATCATGGTTTATAAGTTCTAATCTTGGATTGGGACATTTATTTTATTTATTTATTGTTTTACTGTCATATCTTTGGTTTAATATATAGGATTAGTTTCATAGTTAAGTGATTTAGGTCTATGTTTCTTAGGGTTTAATTCTCAAGTTAGGTCAACCCTAAAAGAGATGAAGACGAATGAATGAAACTTGTTATTTGATTGGGTTGTGGATTGCATCATGAGTTCCGATTCTTCTCCCTTATACCTCTCACCATAGTTGTCAAGGCGTCAAGGCGAGGCTAGGCGCCCGGAGGGAGCCTAGGCGTGGCCTTATGTGCATAGGCGTGACCATATGTGCATCGACATCCTCTAGGCACGGGTATATATGTATATTCTATACTTACAGGTATATATGTAATAGACAACAATATAACACCTTACTAACATGAAATTGAGCATATTCTAATCAAATGCATGCAACACAATGTCACAATGACACATACATAGTATAAACAAGTAAACAACAAAAAGAACAAGGGCGAATTATAAAAACCTCCCCTAAACTATACACCTCATTTCATATTGGTCCCTCAACTTTCTTTTTGAACAATTTGATCCCTAAACTATACTCGATCTGCATTTAACCCCTCCATTAACTTTTATTCTGAAAAATGCCCTTGTCCTAATAAGCATAAATTAAATATTTTAAAAGAATTTTGAGTCTTATTGAAACTTGATTAGGGTATTTTTGGAATAAAAAGTTGATGGAGGGGGCTAAATGCACACAGAGAATAGTTTAGGGATCAAATTGTTCAAAAAAATAGTTGAGGGACCAATATGAAATGATGTGTAGAGTTCAGGGGAGGTTTTTGTAATTTGCCCAAGGAAGAAATAGAATACAAACACTGCTAATATAAAATTGAGCATATTCTAATCAAATGCATGCAACACAATGAACACATAGTATAAACAAGTATACAACAACAAAATGAACAAAGAAGATAGGGGCGGGTTGGGTTTTACTTAAAAAAAAAATAAAAATCAATGCCTACAACTAGCCTAGGTGCGCCTAGGCCACCACTTAGTGCTGTTCGCTTAGGCGCACTGGGGCCTAGCTGTCTCCAGGTGCCTAGGCGCACGCCTTGACAATAATGCCTCTCACTTTCTATCTCTTTTCTTTTATTCTCTTTCCTCTTTTTATTACATGCTATGGTTTCTCCTTTTATGTTGCAAAAATATTAACTTTTTTGATGTCAAAATATAGTTGTTGGTGGAATCTTCTTTATTTATATGTATTCGTGCCTCATCAAGCTTTTCATGCATAAAAACTTCCGACACAACTCCCTAGCTATCATTAAACCCAAATTTAACTACTGGGAACCTTCCTGTATATTTTCTTTTGCTTTAGGACCAATCTCTATCGTAAAATCTGCCCAAATCCTATCCGAAATCCTTAGAGTTGAAACTTGTTGCCCAAGAAATTTTAAACATCAGTACATTGGTGTGGTTTACCTCATTTCCTAAGCTATAATGTTCTCATCCTCTTCTAACACTGAGAGTTACATCAACCATACCTAAAAATCTTCATTTATGCTAGACGCCAAGGTTCATCTCTAAATGCTTATACACCTATTTAGCATCATATTAACACAAGTGAGAATCAAGCATGTTATACGTTCTCCTTGTGACTTGTTTCAAAATTTACTTTGGGCTCGAACCAAGTCACCGACCGGTACCTATACTTGGTCTGTATCGGTACCGATACTTGGTCCGTATCGATCTAGTCAACCTGGTATCAGTTGATACGGCTGAGTTGTATCGGTTGAGTTTTAATTTTTTTTTTTTGTTGATATTTATCAAAATATGGCCAAGGACCAGACCGATCCGGCTGATACCGAGTCAACTCGACCAAGTTGACTTGGTTTGGCCCGGGCCGATACCACTCGGTTTTAAAACTTTGGTGGTTAATGCATCCAAATAGCCAAATTTGGCATGCATATGTGACTTGCATTATTGCATATGGTGCCTGTCACTTAACTAGGGAATGATACCTGATACTGCAAACTCTTTTAATGACTAATGTTCATGAAAATATTTATTCTTCTTAAAGTTTATGGGAGGTTACATTAAGGCAGCCACAACTTTAGTTTCTTGATCATCATTTTAGTTTGTAACTATCGTTTCATTTCTGACTTATTTAATTAACATCCAGATCGTTTCCTACAATAACAAATTAACAATATATTTTATCAGTTTTCTAAATACACTGCAGGCACATTATGATTTACATTTTGACACTAATATTTTAATCAGGTTGGGTCTTTGGAAGGTTGACTGGTATTGGGAGGAACACAATGAAGACGGACATTATTCATTTCTTTGAAGGATGTAATTTGTCTACTACCGATGTGAAAGTTGAATATAACAAGGCATATACTCCTGTTGGCATGTATGATCACTTTATTTTCTAAGCGTTCACTTTCTTCTGTGCTCTCCTTAGCCATAGTATCTGCTCAGTTTCCTTCTGTGAATGCTTTTAGATTACACATAATCAAGGTTCATATAATGTGATCACATGCAACTATATCTTTAATATGTTTCTGTGGAGTATGGCTTTCTCAATAGTCTGCATGATGCCTTTGTAAAATTGGGTTTTAAGAATATTATTCATCTTTTCTGACATTGTTCTGGATAGATTTCTGTAGAATATCTTTATAGTTCTTTTTGATCTATATGGAAATATTGGGGGACATACCGAATCATCCGCTTACTGCCGAAGTTTGCACTGTACTGATACTAAAGTCTTCAGAAGTAAAAAGGCCCACTATTTTCACCCTTTTAAATGCATATTTAGGATCTGCTATTGGTGTATGGCCACTTGGAGTTAAAGTCTTAATTGGTACTTCTGCCAATTTCAATTTTACTCATCACGTCAGTTCCTATGCCCAGTTCATCGGTATCAGATTTAATGAATTTATTCTTAGGTCTGAGAAATGTTATAAAATATTTACCATGATAGACTATAAAGAGGATCACATGGTCTGTTTTGTCCCACATCCTCCCTCTTCACTACAACAAAACCTAGTTTTTTTGGCGGCAAAACAAGGCCGGGTAAACACTAATACGGTGGCCCAAGTGCCGAATATAGCGGCCGCAATTGTTTATGTCGTAAAAGCCTGTTACGGTGAGGGCTTCCGTATTTGATAGATCTTTTTTGGTGGCAAGGCTGTCGAATTTGGAAACTATATATGGCAATTGAGTTGGCCACCGAATTTGCCAGTTTCAAATAAAAAAATTGGTCGAACAAAAACCTGACCCAAGCACAACACCTAACACGAACCGGACCTATCTGCACTCGACCAGTGTGAGGAAATATATCACTTAAGTATACCAGAAGTGAGAATCGAACCTATCCTCCCCCCCCCCCCCCCCGAGACTCAAAGCCAGGGCGACCAACTAAAATATGTTTCACATGCAATAGATTGGAGAAAGAATATGTATTTATTGTGTAAACTACGAGAAAGCTTTTGCGGCAGCCAGGTCCTCGTAAATGCTCTATGAATTCGACAGGCTTGAGCTGGCCGTCGGATTTGCCTTCTAATGTGGTGGTTTGGCTGCCAATTTAGCTCTTGTAACTTTTTTTTAAAACAAAATTGAACATCTGGCACTTATCCAAATTCGGCGGGGTTGATTTGTCCGCTGTATTTGAGCACTGATGCGGCGGTTTGGCTATCGATTTGATTTTTGCATTTTTTTTTTTTAAATTTAACACTTGGCCCGCCCTTATCTAAATTCGATGGGGCTGAGCTGGTCGTCGTAATTGATGTTTAATATGGCAGATTAGCCCCAATTATATATTTGCTAATTTTTTTAATAAAAAATATAGCATAATTGGCTATTAAAAAGTTGGTTGCCGATTATGCTACTGAAAAGGGTTGTTTACGTTGTAGTGATTTTTTGGCTATTCGGCGTTAACGGAGACAAAGTAAAGGAGAAGACTTTAGCATGCTGAATAATGAAAAAAAAGAAAAGAAACATCTCTTAGCTATTCTATACCAGTTGTCACAAAAATACATTTGGCTTATATATACTCGTTCTGTTTGGAGTAAAATTTGAGTAAGTATAATAGATAAAAAATAATTAGTGTTATTAAGCTATTGTAAATTAGTTTTCTTAAATAGCATTGTTTAAATTATTATAATGAAACCAATAAGAAAACACTTTTCAAAAGTGGTTGTTTGACTGCTGGGTGGCAAGCACCCATGATACAGACTGGAATTTTTTTTCATTTCTGGTGAACCTGATATTTCAAATAAAGAGTTCTTATGGGTTTAGTTTCTAAATTACTACAGAACCGGGCCAATCGATTTAGTTTAAAAAAAATTTGAAAAACCAAACTCCGTAATTTAGAAAAGAACCTTTTAAATTATAAAAAATAAAACTTGTCGTATGGCAGTGGAGGGTTGATGGTCGATGGCGGTGGTTATCGGTTGCTGTGATTAAAAGCGGCGGTGGTGACTAGGGGTGCAACTTGGGTTGTGTTGGTTCAAGTATGAGCCAACTCGGAAGGTCAGAACCGAACAAAACTAGTTCAGTTCTACCATATTGAAACCCAAACCAACGGAAATCGGGCATCGACCCGACCCGACCTAAACATGTAGCTATCATGATGGTGAAGTTGAAGATATTTATCTACTGATCGTGCAAGCCGCAGACCTTGATATAGTTTGCTTATTTCATAAACCTGAAGTCAATAGCCTTTGTATGACAATTTACATGATTTAGAAGAAAAAAAAAATCGTAAGAAAAAAGAAAAAGAAAAAGGATAAAGAAACTATGAATACCTTTATCCATCTGTTTATCTTTATCTGACAAGTTCTCAATTCTTCTTTCTGTATTCTTGGATTGTCTTTGGCTCTTTCCAATGGCAGGTCTCTATGTGACATCTTGATCTTCCATATTCATTTTCTTATGCCTTTTTATTGTATGGTTTTCGGTCTCTACTTCCATGCCTTCATGATACTTAGGCTAGAAAGTTCTATTTCATTTAGTTATACTATTTTTTTTTAAATTTCTTACTGAAATTTATTTTTTCATGTAAAATAGGATGTTGCAATTTTCTTCTCGGTCTTCCTTTGACGCGGCAATGAAGCAAACTATAAGGAAGGGCCGTTTGCACAGATTAGACAAGGTAATGCTACCTTACTAGTTGGCTAAAATTATGGTTGATATATCTGTGCAATTTCCAGACATCTTCAATGAGTATAAACTTTTAGATAACAGGTAGATCGTTCTCAGTGGGACCTTACGACGTCATATGATGGTAAAACTGTAAGTAATCTTTTTCAAGTTTCTGAAAGTTTCAATTTAAGGCATATTCAAACTGCATATATTTTTCATGTTCACGGGATTATGGAAATAATAAATAGCAGTTGTTGACTGTCTTCCCCGTTTCAATCTTTGGACCTCATTGAGCCCTTGCTCTAGCGCCCTGTCCTCTAGCCGTTTGGCCGGTCTAGAAAAATAAAATTCATCCTTGATTGAATGCATTATAATAAAATGAGGTCAATATTGGACAAATTATACAATTTAACCAATGCTAACATTTCGTGTAAAAATGTACTGTGTAAAATCTTCAAAGTAGACCTGGCTGGCTCTTTGAAACCCGACCTAGGTCTTGGACCATTGTGGACATTCTTGGGTGATCCGATTCAGTTGTAATATAGTCTGTGACGGGGTTCTCTTCTTCATGTTCCCCTTCTCCTTACTCCCCTCTTTGTCTTTTGATGACCCGTAGTTGTGGCTTCTGTCATGGAGACATAAGAGAGTAGTGGGAATGGAATGGAAAGAGAAGGAAAACAAAGAAATGGATGAAAGTTTTTAGTTTCATCATCCATGAATTTCTCGACGGTCCCAAGACTCTACGCTCAGTTTAAGAGAAAGAAAACAAGGAAATAAATGAAATGTTGTTCCAATACTCACGCGCCACGTTGTTTTAATAGCCAACTCCAAGTCAAACCATTTAAAATTTACTACTTTGCTTTAAAAAATTTCAGATTTCTTTTCTACATTTCTGCACATTTTATTTATCCCATGAATTTTTAAACATAGTAATGTCTATTATATTATCCTATTGTCTAGGTGCCTGGTTGTCTGGCTAGGGGCCTTTTTAGAACACTGGTCAGATGCAAATTTGGTTTCCAACTTTAATGATGGTAGCCAAATGAATAAACGACATCCAATAGACAATTAGTAGAGCCTCATAATTCAGAGCCTTTTTGTTGCTAAAGGTTATTCACTTAGTCTGTAGGACTTTTATGCAATTGAAGCATCAATTAGAAAACAAAGGTATTCCTCTTTGGAACAATATTATTGTGAAAGCCTAATAATTGTATAATCAATTTTTCTTCCTTGGTATCGAGTAAGAAAAAAACAAGAAAGGTATTTGTTTGGAGCAAAGTTGGTACATCAAGGAAGCAACTATTCAATAAGAACAGCGGAAATAGAAGGAAAAATAAAAGGTACCAAAGTAGCTCACCACAAAAAAAGAAAAAGAAAAAGAGAAGGCTGGGTAGCTCATCTGTCGAATCAACAACGACAATAATGTTAGCAAAAAATTTCCTCCTAAGCTTAATAAAACTTTTCATGATTGTCCAATAACATTTTAGTAACTTGTTATGAAATTACTGTTAAGTTAATGCCTTGATCTATTAAAATTAATTTGTTGGTTCAAATTATGGTGTAAGGGTGAAAATAATGCAAGTAACGTTACCGGGTGCAGTACCAGTACCAATTGGGCTCAAACCGGTACGTGCCGGTTTGTACCAATATCGGCCGGTATTTCGAACTACGATGATGATACATCAGATTCATCCGGCATATTTTCCACAGTCAGATAATACTTGTATACCTCATATAGAGACTTGTGATCAGGTTCTACTGCAAGGTCTTCCTCGCAACGCTCTTCCAGAGGATATAGAGCGCTTCCTGTGCGGTTGCAACTTCGATCCTTCCTCGTTCCAGATCTTCATCAGGTGAGGGCTGTAGCTCTCGGCAGCCCTTGGATTTGCTGTTGCTTTTTTGGCTTTCTTACTCTGATTCTCTCTATCTTAAATCAACAAAAATATTCGCAGGTACATTCCGGAGCCTGTAAGGTTTGCGCTCGTCCAATTCCATACACGGATTGCTGCGATGAACGCCCTCTGCGTTAGGAACAGGGGTTTCTGTCTCAACAATCCCATCACGATGCGAGTTCTCCACTAGATGCGAGTTTGAATCTGGGGGCACTCTGTGGATCGGATGGTTATCATTGGTTTAAGCATCGTGCATCTTTTTGATCAAGGTATTTTCTGCTGATTTGTATAACATGATTCCCCTTGGTGTTGAACAATCGAAGTATCCAACACTGATGTCAGTAGACATCTGAAAATTTTCCCCCTGAAGAGTAATGTTGTTGCTGCTTGTTGACTTTTTTGTGGTAAATTGTAGGGTAAATTACAAATAGGTCCCCTGTAGTTTGACCGATTTTCACTTTCACCTCATGTTGAAAGTTCTACAAATGCCACCCCATAGTTTGGAAACAAATCACAAACACCCCCTCTGTTGGGGCAATTTAACCTCCTTAGTGGGGGTGTTTGTGGAATGAATTCAAAACTATAGGGGGGCATTTGTAGGTTTTTAAGGATTGGGGGTGAAAGTGATAATCGATCAAACGACAGGGGGTTTATGTGTAATTTACCCTATAGTAAATTGCATCCTGAACGCTTGTTTCCTAAGCCATAAAGGACTCAAAGTCTACTTCTGTAATTTTTTTTTTTGAGGGGTTTTCTGAAACTTAATTCTGGGTTTTAGAGGCTAAGGGCATCATCAGCATCGGCTTACCTATACCCCTGTATGTACTATAGGTATTGAAGGAACTTTGTCCTCAATGTATAGATATTGGATAATGATGGAGGAGCCTCATTCAACAGGTCCCATCAGGAAGCCCCGTTAGGTGGCAACCATCCAACGGCTAGTTTATTTTATGTGAAAACAAAATCAAAATGAAATACTTTTATTGTCCTTAAAAGTATGATACATACTCGACAAGCATCAGAGTCTCATTTCCTTTATATTTTTTAAATAATATTTGTTGAGATTTGAGTTTTTCACTTTATCAAATCCATAACTTCTTGTTTATATATCAAAATTTTAAAAAATTATATTTTTAAAATCTACTCATGGAACTCTACAAAATTAGATCTATATTGTCTATAAAATTCTAAGAAAAAAAATTTCGATATAGGGCTACCCTAGGGTTGTAAAAAGAACCCATCATTCCGAGCCCGATCTAACACGATCAACGGCTCGGCTTGACCCGACTCGGTCCGAACACATCATGGGTCGGGCAGGGGCTGTCACCTTGCGCCCGCAACCCGTCCGATTGTTATAAAAAACTAAAAATATTACTTTTGAATCTTGGTTTTACGTGAATTGATTAAATGTCACTTACAAAAACAAATATCCCGTGACACTGACAATTTCAAAATCAAGAGATTTTATCGGACACAAATTAAAGATAAAAGTCTCTTAATTTTACAATAGTCAAAAACAGAAAATGTCACTGTTGAAATCTTCGTTTCACGTTAATTGACTAAATGTCACTTACAAAAACAAATGTTATGTAAAAATGACACTTGCAAAATCGACACTTTATTGGAAACATTTTTAGTTTGTGACAGTTGTAAAATTAAGATACACTTTTATCGGTATTTTGTGTCCGATAAAAAGTGCCTCTTGATTTTATAATTGTCACTTTTACATGACATTTGCATTTATAAGTGACGTTTAGCCAGTTAACATAAAACCAAGATTTCAATCGTGATATTTTCAAATTTTTATAACAATCGGGCCGGGCTGCGGGCTAAAGGTAGCAGCTCGAGCCTGGCCCATGATGTGTTTGGGTCGAGCCGAGTCAGGCCTTTGATCGAGCTGGGCCGGGTTCGGGCCGGGCTTGCGCCGAGTTCGGGCCGATGGACTTTTTTTACAATCTTAGGATAGTTTTATATCCAATTTTTTTTTCTTTAAATTTCATAGGCAATATGGATCTAGTTTTGTAGAGCTTGATTAGTATATTTCAAAAATATAAATTTTTTATAATTTTGATGAGTATACAAGAAGTTATGATTTTTTTAAAATAAAAAACACAACTTACAAATAAAACAAACATCTCATTCTTTTTTTGAGATCGGCGGGTGTCTCGAAACCTTTCGGGCAATGACCCACTTCAGGCTCGGACTAATCCCTTCGGGAGTGAAGCCCGACCCACTCGGCAATTCCCACTTCACTCTTGGGTAAATCGAGGGAAGGAAGAGTTGAACCCACAACCTCCTCACCAAAGCAACAGTTGCTTTGCCAACTCTCCTATCCCCTGGTGGGTTCCATAGGTATCATATCATATTATGGTTTCCAGCAGCTTACCTCTTTGGGGCAATTACAAAACGTCCAAATCTCCCATGATCATCCGATGTTAGCGAATCAACCTTTGCACGCTGCGTAGCACGTGACAGACTGGATATGTAATGGTGGTTCGTGCAGACTCAAATCTGAGTGGGGTGATAGGTATTGAAGATGGGGCCCATGTTGACAGCTAATGTATTGGTAAGCTGCTAATGGTTTTTTTTAGGGTTATTTTGACTTTGCCCCCCAAATTTTGCCTTGAATTAGACTTTACCCCCCACATTTTCATTAATTAGACTTTACCTCCCACATTTTCATTAATTAGACTTTACCCCCCAAAACTAACTGTTCCGTCAGCTCACCCCCCAAAACGGTATTTCTTTTGCGTCAGCTCACCCTTTCTCTTAGATGGTGAGCTGACGGAACAGTTAGTTTGGGGGGTAAAGTCTAATTAATGAAAATATGGGGGGTAAAGTCTAATTCAAGGCAAAATTTGGGGGGCAAAGTCAAAATAACCCTTTTTTTTATAATGATTCTAACCTAAAAAGGTGTGGTTCCTCCCCTTAACCAAGACGCCGATAATTCTCTAACAAGCTAAGATAGTTGCGAATGGAGTGATAGCTTCGTCTCTTTGCTTCCTTTTTCACGCCGTGGGATCCCATAACCCTAAGGCTACCCCACTAGTGGGTTGGATTGGACCCGTGATGGGCCCAAAGTGAGCCTAGTCCACAGTCCAAAACCGAGTATTAGTCATACCCGATCCATGACCAATCGAATATGATCCAACCCCACGACTCAGGCCTGACCCGCTATGGCCTAGGCTGAGCACGACAAGGTCCTTTGTAGGCCTAGGCCCCATAAGGGTCCCCTCAGCTAGTCTAATCTACTTAGTTTCTATAATTTAGTCTTATGTTAATGTTTTATATATTATATTTTAGTCCATTTTAAAATACATTACCAACACTTTTATTTGGGCGGAGTGGTCACATTTTTCCTTGGATACAACTTGTTCTATGTTTGGCTTGTAATTTTTACTTGTTAACCCCATTTGACACCTAAATTTGCTCGTCTCCTGACCAAACAATAGGCTCGTAGCTGAATACAAAATGACTTATGCAAAGTTACCGGTTCTTGACTCTACGTTGCAAATTAAATCAAAATGATCTGACACGTAGGGTGTGTTTGGCATTGGTTTTGGACGACTGATTTTGGCTAAACACCAGTTCCATTTTCCAAACTAGTTTTGAAATAAGATAATGTGTGTGTTTGGGAGTCGGCTAGAAATTTTGTTTTTAAAAAAACCAAGACCTGAAAATCACCAAAATACAAAAGTGGTGATTTTTTCGTTTGGGATCAAATTCTAGAAAAAAGATGATGTAGAGATAAGAGTGTTTTATAGAAAGAATATTATAGAGACAGAAAATATCGTAGATAGAATGTTATAAATGTTTAGTATATATTGTAGCCATAGAATATTGCAGAGAAAAAATGACATACAAAGAATAAAGTAAATAGAGAATATATGTTTTGGATGTAAATATTATAGAGACAATATTTTGTTTAAAGAAAATGTCATAAGGAGAAAATATTGTAAAAAGAGAAAGTATAGGATATATTAGAAATATATTGCTGTAGGAAGTGAGAATACTATAGAGAAAATGTTGTTGTGAGAGAAAATACTACAGATGAAATGTTATAGAAAGATACTATTGTGGGTGCAAAATCTGGCTAACGCCGAGCGATGGGACCCGCAGCCCTGCCTAAGGCCCACTAGTACGACAGTGGGACCCGTAGCCCTGCCTGGGGCCCATGAGTACGACGGTGGGACCCGCAGCCCCGCCTAGGGCCCACTTGCACTATCTAGGGTTTGGTATATCCCCCCAGAAATTTACTAAACCACGGATACACTAAGGAATATTCTTGGAATATTCCTTACACAAACCAAACTACTATAAATAGCAAACCCTGTAAATGATTCCGGATCTGAAATTCCAGACCTGAAACCCACTTTCTGTTTTCTAGAGCTCCCTGAGTTTTCTGGTTTTCAGACTCCTTTTCCACCATCTGATTACTTGTAAGAAGCACTCATCGGCTTGTCGAGAGTAGCTTTTACTATTTACTCAGAGATAGTGGATTCAAAGGTTGCGTCTTACCGCACGGAGACGTAGGCTTCGGCCGAACTTCGTCACCATATCCTGTGTCATCTCTTTCTCTATCTTTCTACTCTATAGTGCTTGTGTGACAGCCTAGCAAGTCACAACTCTACGCTTCGAAGCGCGCCACATCCCGAAGGGTCAAACCTTCAATCGACTGCTGGAGGAGGGTCACGTACGACGGCCGAAATCCTCCCCCACAGTTTGGCGCCGTCTGTGGGATCGGTGTCCCGATACGTAGGTTCGACTGAAAGCTACGTGTCCCGATACGTAGGTTCGACTGAAACAGCACTTCGCCTAAGTCCAATCGATACAAGGGCACTACGCTGAGTACTCCGAATCATTGGCGTCGCACGTGCTCCCGTTGTTATGTAAGGACACATGCACTAATGCCTCGCTACAGTTAGTTCGGTTCGCGTTGCGACACGGCCGACTAACCTGCAACAGTACAAAGCTACGTGTCCCGATACGTAGGTTCAACTGAAACGGCGCTTCGCCTAAGTCCAATCGATACAAGGGCACTACGCTGAGTACTCCGAATCATTGGCGTCGCACGTGCTCCCGTTGTCACGGAAGGACACATGCACTAGTGCCTCGCCACAGTTAGTTCGGTTCGCGTTGCGACACGGCCGACTAACCTGCAACGGTACAAAGTTACGTGCCCCGTTACGTAGGTTCGACTGAAACGGTGCTTCGCCTAAGTCTAACCGATACAAAGGTACCACGCTGAGTACTCCGAATTCTTACCCCATCGACCAATGAGTACAAGGTCCCGCCCTTGGCATTCAAAGGCAAAGCCCGAGACGGCGACGTCACCTCGGCCCAAGGTGACAGCCTTGGCATTCAAAAGCAAAGCTCAAGGCAGGCTTCGCCCTCCTCGGCACCTGCCAAAGACCGAGACGGTGACATTGCCTCGGCCCAAGGTGACATCCTTGGCATTCAAAAGCAAAGCCCGAGGCAGGCTTCACCCTCCTCGGCACCTGCCAAAGACCGAGACAGCAACATTGCCTCGGCCCAAGGTGATAGCCTTGGCATTCAAAAGCAGAACCCGAGCCAATCTTCACCGCCTCGGCACTTGAAGAAGCTCGAGACGTCAGCAACGTCTTGGCACGACGCGACCTTTTGCCTCGGCATTCGAAAACAAAGTCCGAGGCAGGCTTCACCGCCTCGGCACCTGACGAAGCCCGATACGTCAGTATCGTCTCGGCCCGAGGCGACCTTCGTCTCGGCATTCGACAACGCAGTCCGAGGCAGGCTTCATCACCTCGGCACCTGACGAAGCCCGAGACGTCAGCATCGTCTCGGCCCGAGGCGACCTTTGCCTCGGCATTCGACAACGAAGTCCGAGGCAGGCTTCACCGCCTTGGCACCTGACGAAGCCCGAGATGTCGGCATCGTCTCGGCCCGAGGCGACCTTCACCTTGGCATTCGACAACGAAGTCCGAGGCAAAACTTTGCCACCTCGGCACCTGACGAAACCCGAGACATTCGCACCATCTTAGCCCGAGGCGACCTCCATCTCGGCATTCAAAGACAGAGTCCGAGGCTGCCGTCGCCGCCTCGGTTCCCGACAAAGAATGCGTCGGTCAATACAACGACGGGCTTGACAGCCGATGCTGGACAACGCGGCGGCAGCCGCGTTGCCCGTCGTCGGGCAACACATCGGCGAGCCCGACCGTCGACTCTGAACAACATGCGCCGACAAGTTCGTCTGCGTTTGTTGGGTTACAAGACAAGCTCAAGCAGGCCAAAGCTATGCTTGGCTCGGCTTGTGTCGACTCCTTTCGGTCTCAACTGTGCAGCCCCCTCTCTTGGATTTTTGAGTGGGGTTTGAAAGAGGGCTTGAGTGTGAGAGGGTGAAAAAAAAAAAATGATGAAGTGTGACACTTGGGTTCAATGCATGCACAATGCAGCGGCCCGTTGTTCTCCCATCGTTGCAAGCAAGAGGAGTGCCGCTCCACAAACCAAACCACTTGCAAGACCCCCCCCCCCCCTCTTGCAAGACCCCCCCCCCCCTCTTACAAGACCCCCCCCCTCTTACAAGACCCCCCCTCTTGCAAGACCCCCCCCCCCCCCCCCCCCTTTTTGCAAGATCTCCCCTCAACGCATACACCAAAATAGACCCCCCCTCTTCCCCATCTCCGGCGACTCCCGCCACCTCCGGCCACCTCCCGCCGCCCCATCACCACCACCATCACTACGCACCTCCACCATCACCATTGCCACCACCATCCACCACCACCACCATCCACCATCACCACCTCCATCACCACCATCACCACCAACCCCATCTCCAACACCACCGACCACCATCCACACCACCATCACCACCAACCCCATCCACCATCACCACCATCCACACCACCATCACCACCAACCCCATCTCCAACACCACCGACCACCATCACCACTCCATCACTATCTCCGGCCGCCGCCAACCCCACCCCCGAACCCCCCTTCCCCAATCCCGGCGCCCGAGCCACCACCCTGCGCCGCCACCCCCACCCCTGCGCGCCCGAGCCACCACCCTGCGCCGCCACCCCCACCCCTGCGCGCCCGAGCCACCACCCTGCGCCGCCTCCCCCATCCCCGCGCCCACGCCCGGCCGCCGCCGCTGCCCGCACCCGGCCGCCTCCGCTACCCGAGCCGCCGGCCACCCTAGCCACCGGCAACCCACCCCCTGTTCTTCTTGCCCGATTCCCCTTTTTTGCAAAAAACCCCCCGGACATTACAATTTTGTCTAAAACCCCCGGCCGCCAATTTTGACTGCTCAGGGTATTTCGCATAAAAACCCCTGCTCGAGAATATTTTATCAAAAACCCCCCGCCCAGTCTCTTTTACCAAAAACCCCCTACATCTGATATTTTTTTTTTGCCCAAAACCCCCCGCAGGTTATTTGGTAAAGATCATAACTCAAGGTATTTTGCAAATATACTCCTACAGCGGAAACTTTTTGCCTAAAACCCTCAGCCCCTTAATTCTTTGGCCCGAAAAACCCTACACCAACTACCCACGGCTATTTTCGCAATCCCAGTCAACCAGGTCACCACCTACATAACTGGGAGGGGGTAACACACATGCAGTAGTCGGCCCCGGACAACGGGTCGGCAGACAGACTATGATCGGCCCCGTGCAACGGTCGGCAGACTGACGACGGTCAACCCCGCGCAACGGGTCGGCAGACTGTCGACAGTCGGCCCCGCGCAACGGGTCGGCAGACAGACTATGATCGGCGCCGTGCAACGGTCGGCAGACACACAGTAGTCGGCCCCGGACAGGGGGTCGGCAGACTGACGACGGGGCCAGGTCCGCGGGCCCAACGGCTAACCCTGGATAGAGGATCGGCAGACGAGCGACCGGCTTTGCACCAGGAAATCCCAGCCAGCTAGGTTAACACCTATCTAGCTGGGAGGGGGTAACTGTGGGTGCAAAATCTGGCTAACGCCGAGCGATGGGACCCGCAGCCCTGCCTAAGGCCCACGAGTACGACAGTGGGACCCGCAGCCCTGCCTGGGGCCCATGAGTACGACGGTGGGACCCGCAGCCCCGCCTAGGGCCCACTTGCACTATCTGGGGTTTGGTATATCCCCCCAAAAATTTACTAAACCCCGGATACACTAAGGAATATTCTTGGAATATTCCTTACACAAACCAAACTACTATAAATAGCAAACCCTGTAAATGATTCCGGATCTGAAATTCCAGACCTGAAACCCACTTTTGGTTTTCCAGAGCTCCCTGAGTTTTCTGGTTTTCAGACTCCTTTTCCACCATCTGATTACTTGTAAGAAGCACTCCTCGGCTTGTCGAGAGTAGCTTTTACTATTTACTCAGAGATAGTGGATTCAAAGGTTGCGTCTTACCGCACGGAGACGTAGGCTTCGGCCGAACTTCGTCACCATATCCTGTGTCATCTCTTTCTCTATCTTTCTACTCTATAGTGCTTGTGTGACAGCCTAGCAAGTCACAACTCTACGCTTCGAAGCGCGCCACATCCCGAAGGGTCAAACCTTCAATCGACTGTTGGAGGAGGGTCACGTACGACGGCCGAAATCCTCCCCCACAACTATATGCTACATAGTAAATATTGTACATAGAGAATATTTTTAAAGATGACTTTTATAAGGAAAAAATGCTAAGAGAGTATTATAGAGAGACTACTTTACAATAATATTATAAACAATTAAAATATCACAGAGAGAAAATATTATAGATAGATAATATGCATAGTGAATATTTTTTAAATAATATTTTAGAAAGAATATTATTGATGCAAAAAGCATTGTAGAGGGTATATTATATGTGTTGTCGCAGAAAAAGAAAATATTATTGAAAAAATTTAGAGAGAATATAAATGTTATAGAAAGAGATTAGTGCAGAGAAACTTTTGTAGAGTGTGAATATAGACATAGAATCTGATATAAATAATGTTATATAGATAAAAATTGTTGAAGATAGAAAATATTATTAAGATAAATTATCATACAGTGATAATATTATGTAAATAGTAATTGGAGAAGCCATTGTAAATAGAAAATGTTTTTTAGAGAGAGATATTATAAACTATAGACCATGTGCAGGCTGTCACTAGGGGTGGCAATGGATCGGGTCGGGTTCATGTCTGGTCTAAGACGTCTTGATCCGGACCCGGTCCGTTTAGCTAATCTTTTCTAGATCCTAAACCCGGACCCGACCCTCTTATAAACGGGTAGATCTGATAAGACCCGTTAGACCCGTTTACCACACGGATCTACTCAGTTGACCCGATCCGACTCAACCCAACAGACCCGCTGGTACTACATATTATAGTATCAGATTGCGGGTAGACCCGACCCGACCCGACCGATTGAATTTTAAACTGGTCTTCCCGGGTCTACCGTGTCCAAACCCTAAATCCGGACCCGACCCGTTTATTAAACAGGTCTATCGTGTCTACCCGTTTACGACCCGAACCCGCTTAACCCTGACCCAGACCCGCTAAATTCGTGTCGGGTCCAAAATTGCCAGCCCCAGTTGTCACCCACCTTAACAGCCAGCTGCCCCTGCCTAAAATTCAGTATTGATCCAAATGGATGGATTGATGGAACATGATTAGGACCCTGATGGAAGTGCAAATTAATGGGGGGCATGATTCGTGAAATCATCGCAGCTACTTCTCTCCTTATGGAATCTATATCGGATGGGGAGTTAGATGCGCACTGACTTCAGATGGATTTCTTTTGACTAAAAAAAAAAGAAAATTTATTTTGAATTTGCCCCCCAAATTTTACCTTGAATTAGACTTTATCCTCCAAAAATAACTGTTCCGTCAACTCACCCCCCAAAACTTTATTTCTTTTCGGTCAGCTCACCCTTTCTCTTAGATGATGAGTTGAGGGAACAGTTAGTTTTGGGAGGTAAATTCTAATTAGTAAAAATATGGGGGGTAAAGTCTAATTCAAGGCAACCTTTGGGGGCGAAGTCAAAATAACCCAAAAAGGAATGAGGCGGCCCTCTTTTATTTCTTTCAGTTTGCCTCAAAACTGAGACTAGATAAGCCTGGCCTTCGTTCGACAAGTGACATACATATATTTATTTGAAATTCCGGACCTTTTAGTGGGATTTTTTTTTGGATTATTTTGAGTTTAGTCCCCAAAGTTTGCCTTGAATTAGACTTTGCGCTCCATATTTTTATTAATTAGACTTTACCCCCCAAAACTAACCGTTCAGTCAGCTCACCATCTAAGAAAAAGGATGAGCTGACCGAAAAAAAATAAATTTTTGAGGGTGAGTTGACAGAGAAATTAATTTTGAGGGGTAAAGTCTAATTAATGCAAATATGGACTGTAAAATCTAATTCAAGACAAAATTTGGGGGGCAAAGTTAAAATAACCCCTCTTTTTTTTTTTGAAAAAGTTTATACATACCCCACTAATCTGTAGTTAGCCCTCGTATTCCATCAAACGTCAATACCCCAACTTTCTTGGATCATATCCCAATTTTATTGCTGGGATTGTTAGAGAGAGAGAGAGAGAGAGAGAGAGACCTATAAGTTCGCACTAATGAGATGGTCAATCGGAGGTGGGCGGTGCCGGACATACCTGGGCGGAACTATGTATGGACCAAGGGGGGCCATGGCCCCCCCTCAGTTATATTTTTTTAAAAGTTATATAGTAAAAGGTTTGAATTTTAGTATATAAGTTTTTTTTGTTCATGCTTTGGCCCCCCTCATATAAAATTATTATGCTTTGGCCCCTCCCAATATAAAATCCCGGTTCCGTCCCATAAGACTAGTTCTCTTTTTCGGAGGGAAGCCCGTTGTTGTTGGAGGCAGCCGATCTGAGGGGGACAAGGTTGGGATTTTCGAGGTGGGGTTCGTCGAAGCTGCCTCTTCCTCATCACTACTGTATCTCATGTTCTTTCTCAATCCGTCCCTTCTTCAAACCTTAGATGGGGGGGGGGGGGGGGGGGGGGGGTACATTATGATATGTGTGGGGTGTATGCACTCAAGTTTGGGGTGGACCGTGTGGAGGATTGACGGATATATCAGAGGGTATGTTTGTCATTTAAGGACGGTGAACAAAATCATTGTGGGCCCGATGCTCTGCCACTGGGATACGACCTCAATTGCCCATGGGAATTGGATTATGCTAATTAAAATTTTATAATTTTTTTTTTCAAATTAATGTGCGCTTCTGTTTGGCGAAAAGGGTACCGACATTAATACAGTGGGTGCTTTTAGCCATACCTGCTATTTTTGAGCACACTATTGCTATAATTCTTTCATCCACAAAGAGTAGGTATGGCTAAATGCACCGACTGAATTAATGTCGGTGCCCCCAAATATTTTGAATTTTCCCCCAAACTACTTCCATCCCTAAATCCAGCCGACCTAACCCTCGTCCCCACTCATACTGTAGCTATCTCTTTGACGCCGAGCTCCTTGTCCTCCTCCCTCAACCTTGGAACCATAACTGGTTCCAGAAGTGTTTGGTTGCTCGAAATCAACTAAGTCACTGTATTGTAATGTCGGTTGACACCTACCAACCCTGGTTTTCCTCTCCATTCCAGGTCAATGTCAGTAGGATCCAACCTATATTGCATTGGCAATGTCGGTTTGTGAGTGCGAGGATGGCGGATGGGAACGTTTGGTTGGTGGTTAGGAACTAGGATATTTTTCGGTAATTGTACGTGCATGCCATTGCAAACCCACATAAGTTGGTTAGGTGCCAAGAATATTAGAGCATCTGCAGGGGACTCGCCAATCCAATTCCGCTCCATCGCTGGAAGTGGGGAGCGAGAGGAGACAAACCCTGCTCCAACCTACTCCATCCATCGATCGCTCCCTTTCTTTACTGTTCGCTATCCTTGGTCCCCACTACACAGTAAACATTGCACTATACACCGTAGTCTTTTAAAATCACTTAATTACTTTCGTCTCAAAAGAACATGAGAGAAAAAATAAAAAGTCAATAGACATATAAGTCAATGAAAATCATTTTCGTCTTCGTAAGTGAGTGAAAATAAAAAGAACGCACCCTTATGGACCAACAAGTCAGTAGTTAGATTAAACATGTGTCACTAATTAAGTGTACGTAATCACTCCTCTCTCTCTCTCTCTCTCTCTCTCTCTCTCTCTCTCTCTCTCTCTCTCTCTCTCTCTCTCTCTCTCTCTCTCTCTCTCTCTCTCTCTCTCTCTCTCTCTCTCTCTCTCTCACACACACACACACACACACACACACACACATCTTTTGCGTTTGTGGAAAGAAGCAGTTGCCGTTGCTAAATCCCAAAATTGTATAAGGTGTCCCGTAGTCTAATGTGATATATGGAACTGATGCATCTACAACAATCAATCCCGACCTGATTGCCATTCAGATATGCATGTCGGGTTGTCTGCAATCGGATGGCTCTGGATAGTTAGACCCAACAACCTGCCGTAAGAGCTTGACCTGTCATCCACATCTCTCTCTGAGAGTGTGATGTTAAGTTTAGTCCCACTTGGACTTGAGGCTAGACGGTGGTGTTTTCATATATCCTTTAATTGTAGACCTCTCCTAGCTTACAACCTAGGTTTTAGGGCGAGAAGATATCTGAAAAACACTCGTATCTGAATAAGGTTTCATTCAACTAGATTTAGTCAGCATGACCTTTATCCATGCATGTGTAAATTAATAAGGTATTTTTGTGATTCGGTAAAAATTGAGGTTCTATAGGCACCAAATTGATCATTTTCAATGAAAAAGATTTTTTTTGTCAAGTATCTAGAGAGACATTATTATTGTTATTGTTATTATTATTATTTTTTTTTGAGAACAATCTTTTTCTAAATTACTTTTTTAAAAAAATTCTATATCTATGTTTTTTTTTTACAAACATTCTATCTCTAACCTTCTACCAAGAAAACATACGTAAAAGACAGTGCGACAAGAGAGAGCGAGACAGGTCCAGTCTTTTTGGGTCAGAGATTGACCGGTCGAAAACCCCATTAAAAGCCCTAATTCAACAAGTCGGGACGTCCTTGGAAGCCTTTTCCACACACAAGAGACAGAAACGAGAGAAGAAACAAAGAATCAAGACAAGAGAAACCCGAAAGAGACACAGTGCATGCAGATCCACGTCGTACGAGTTACAGACAGTGCCCTCTTCTACAGTGACCGACCACACAGTGCTACAGTACCAACCAGGCGGAGCTCAAGAAAATCCAAGCGCATAGTCAACACATCCGCACACTCATGGAACATGGGCCGGGCAGCTAGCTAGCAGTCGGTTGAGGTGGAGCAAGAGGAGGCGCACTCATCCCTGAGGCCCGTGCTTCTGACGGGGAAGAGATCAAGGGTCTTGAGAGGCCTGCAGCACGGCGGAACCACCATCACCGTCCACTCGTACCCGTACGCCGTCCCGTTCGTCGCCGGTGATCCCTCCCGCCGGCCGCTCTCGGTCTTACGCGGCAAACCCTTCCCCTCGGTCGCCCCCCGGATGTGCGCCTGCTACCCAAAACAATTTTTCGGTCAACGAACGAATGCACCGAAGATAGAAACAAGAATCATGTACGTACGTGATGGAGGAAGTGAGGTGGGTTCTGGTGGTGCTCATGAGGGGCGTCGTCGGAGCTGTGGAAGGGGAGGGGATGGTGGAGGTGGTGGAGCAGGTGGTGGTGCCGGCTGAGCCTCCGGCGGAGCTTCTGGCGGTCGCGGGCCTTGTGGTTCTGGAACCAGTAGAACACGTTCTTGCCCTCGATCTTGCCGTAGTAGGAGAGGTGGGCCGTGATCTGCTGTATCTGGGGGGCGTTCGGAGTCCTCACCCCGCTCCGGTACATCTCCTCCAGTATCATCAGCTGCTCCGGTGTCGGGCACCACCTCGTCGAAGGAGCCTGAGGCATCTCTCTCTCTCTCTCTCTCTCTCTCTCTCTCTCTCTCTCTCTCTCTCTCTCCTTTGTCCCTTTTCTTCTTTCTTTCTCTCTTGTAGCTAGGTGGGGATGAGGTTTGTTTATATAGAATGGTAGATATGGAAAGGGATCTATGAGTCGGAGAGAGCGGAGACAAAAAGGATGTGGGGGAGAAGGAGCGCAGAGTGGGGTGTTTAGAAAAAGTTTGGTGGGGCAAAGGAGGGGAAGAAACACGGTCATGCTGATGCTGTTACCAGAGAGGAATTGAATGAACATAACATCGAATTGTTACATTTAGCATAATTCTCTGTTTTTGAAAAATAAAATCCGAAACTATTTTTGTCTTTCTTCCCACTCTTCCAAGCAGCTCCGATGATGACAGCAACGACAACTGCAGCAGAAGCAGTAGGGGATCGATCTGTAGCTTCGATGGCTGCAGCAGAGGCGGCGAGGACAGTGGACAGTTGCCCCGGCGGCATTAGCGAGCAAATTCGATAGCGTTAGGTGGCGGTTCAGTAAGATCTCATGCAATGGCGGATCTAGATTTTAAAAAATTTAAAATTTTGGAGGGACCACCTCTGAATATTTTTTAAAAACTTCAAAACCTTGTCAAAATTTTGGAGGGGCCATGGCCCCCTCTAGTCTCCACATAAGTCCGCCCTTGATCTCAGGTCTAGTGTTCATCCCATGGCCTGTAGCTAGATCTTAGGGGTAGAGTTAGGGTTCGGTTTGGTGGCGGTGAGCGGCGAGGCGAGAGATGGAGGTCGGTGGTTCGAGAGCGGCGGTGTTCGGTGCTTGGTAAGTGGTTCACTGGTTCGGTGGTATCGATCCCAAAAAAAAATATAAAATACTGTGAAGGGTAATTATATATGCAGCATTTCAAAATCCTTAGTCGTAAAAGTAACTCCATAAAAGAAGTTTTCACCAACTCCCCTTTTTTTTAGATAAATTCCACATAGACCTTTATAGTTTGATTGATTATCACTTACACCCCGTTATGCTCAAAATCTTATAAATACCCCTCTATAGATTTTTTTTTTGACATCGGCGGGTGTCCCGAAATCTTTCGGGCAATGGCCCACTTCAGGCTCGGACTAATCCCTCCGGGAGTGAAGCTCGACCCACTCGGTAATTCCCACTTTACTCCTGGGTAAATCGAGGGGAGGAAGAGTTGAACCACAACCTCATCACCAAAGCATCAGTTGCTTTGCCAACTCTCCAATCCCCTGGTGGGTCTCTATATATAGTTTGAAAAACCATACACATAGAACCCCTTTGGAGAGGTGCAAGTGATGTGTTTTTCAAACTATAGCAGGGTATTTGCAGGGTTTTAAACATAAGAAGGTGTAAGTGACGATCGATCAAATTATAGGGGGTCTATGTGTAATTTATTTTATTTTTATTTGTTAAAGAAAGAGAGATTCAATGGTCTAGTTTAGGGTTTCATTTGGACTCAACAGTACTCACCCATACACCCACCCACATGTAGAAATATGAGTTACACCCCCAGCCACTTTCTAATAATTAGACTTTTACCTTCCAATCCAACATAAAAGTAAAATAAGTGGGGGGTAACACAGTCATGCTGGGTGGCATTTACCCCAGGCATGTAACCAGTAAACATATATAATGCTTTTTCAGTAATAAAAAATTATAAATATCAGTAAAAATCACTTGTGTACGTCCTGACCGTCTGCCTAACGTAATAGGGCAAGCATAATGGCACATTCTAACCCTGCTTACTGCCAAGCATCCTAAACCCTAAATCTAAATCTAAACCCAAAGCCATTGAACAATTTCATCCGACTTGTAAGTAGGGGTGGCAATGGGTCGTGTCGGGTCGGGTTCGTGTCGGGTCGGGTTTCGGGTCGTGTCCAATACTCCTAGACCCAGATCCGACCCGTTTATCTAATCGTGTCTAGATCCTAAATCCGTACCCATCCTTTTTGTAAACGGGTGGACCTGATAAGATCCGTTAGACCCGTTTACCACACGGATTTATTCAGTTCATCCGATCCGACCCAATCAGACTCGACCCGACCTAACCCGATAGACCTGCTGGTACTATATATTATAGTTAGGGCTGGCAATTTCGGACCCGACACGGCAGACCCGACACGACCCGGCACGAAGTTAGCGGGTCTGGGTCAGGGCTAAACAGGTTCGGGTCGTAAACGGGTCGACACGATAGACCCGTTTAATAAACGGGTCGGGTCCGGGTTTAGGGTCTGGACACGGTAGACCCGAGAAGACCCGTTTAGTATTCAACGGGTCGTGTCGGGTCGGGTCTACCTGCAACCGATACTATAATATATAATACCAACGGGTCTTTCGGGTCAGGTCGGGTCGAGTCGGATTGGGTCGGATCGGGTCAACTGAATAGTCCCGGGTGATAAACGGATCTTACCGGGTCTTATCGGGTCTACCCGTTTATTAGTGGGTCGGGTACGGGTTTAGGATCTAGACACGATTAGTTAAACGGGTCGGGTCTGAGTCTGGGGTTTTTGGACACGAACCCGACTAGACACGACACGAACCCGACACGACCCGACCCATTGCCACCCCTAATTATAGTATCGGATTACGGGTAGACCCGACCTGACACGATCCGTTGAATTTTAAATGGGTCTTCCCGGATCTAGTGTGTCTAGACCCTAAACCCGGACCCGACCCGTTTACGACCCTAATCCGTTTAGCCCTGATCTAGACCCGCTAACATTGTGCCAGATCTGTCGTGTTGGGTCTACCGTGTCGGGTCCGAAAATGCCAGCCCTACTTGTAAGCATACATCAAACACCATCAATGTTGGTGCATTTGTTTCCTTTACTGACAAATGCCTAGTCTTCGATAATTTCTCATCGAATTCATTTTTTATTTTAAAAATAATAATTATTGTTATTGAAGAAAAAGCATTATTTTTTTATAATAATAAATATTATTATTATCTTAAAAAATAATTATTTCTTTGTCTATTACTTTTATTTTTTTCTTTCTTTCGTCTATGTGAATGTAGAGAGAGAGAGAGAGAGAGAGAGAGAGTTGGTGTTGTGTTTGGACTTTTTCATCATCACATTATAATTCACTTCCAACTGAAATGGTACAGATAAAGGCGTGTAACAAGCTGCATGTCCCCTCCGTCATCAACCGACACCTACGATGGAGACGTGAGCTCTCTCTCTCTCTCTCTCTCTCTCTCTGACACAAGCAGATGATCTGTTTGTAGTACTATATATGGTGATGCTATCTGTTTGCATATAAACTTTTCAAACGGCACTGTTCACCGAAGTACAACTCAAATGGTTTCACTTTGGGGGCCTGCCTGAATGATACCAACCTCATCTAGATCCCATCTTTGATGCTATAAATAGATCCTACACCCTCTAAAATTTAATTCGAACAACTTAAAATAGTCGTCGGAATCACGCTGGTCCGATCGCTAATAGCTGTGCTGCCCCATTTGGATCCCTCGACCCTTAAGATACAATCTCCTTGGATTCTCGTGGTGATCTATAGATCGCCTATTCTAGAACCGTTAATATATGAGCAAATGATAGTTGTTGCCGAGTGAACCTCGAACCACAGTGATAGCGTGGTTCGAGGCAACTACGTTAAGGACTTTAAATTTAAATGGGAGAGATTTTGAGTGGTCCCCGACTAGATCGATATTAATTTTAGCTAAAGTCTCTCCAGCTTGATGTGCGGACGAAAATGATGGTCCAAGCGCGCGGCAGAAGTGAGTTTCGTCACCCAAAAAGATGACATAAGAATTAGGGTTCTAACAATCAGACGAAAATGTTGGGTGTGTGTTTTAAAACCACACAAAGGAATGGGCTTTTAGTCCCATATCGGTAAGGGGAAAAATCCCCTACCAACTTAAATAGGATTTCCCACTTCCCCCCACTAGTCATCACACTAGAGGAGGGGCTCCACTAGCCCACACACGCGCGCGCGTGTGTGTGCCGTGCCGAGCCGAGCCGGGCCGGGCCGGGCTTGGGCTTGGGCATGGGCTGGGCGGCGCGTGTGTGTGCGCCCGCGGACCCGGACACGATAGCACCTCCGAAATGGACTGGTCCGCACCTGCCCTATTTTTGCTTTTTGCTCTTAAGTCCTCCACTATTTATTATTTACCATTTGGGACACTAGCCGTTACGCGAGAAGCGTTGCATGCTAGCCGTTACGTACAGGCTCGCTGCGAGCTGTAACGTGCGAGGTTAATGGGCTTAATCGCAGCCCATTAACCGCTCCCCTCTTTCAGCCTCCCATTAACAGCCCGAGGCCTATATAAGGCCCGGTGCAGCTATGGGATTTATACACTCCGAAAATCGGAATTCGTCCCTGCTCTCTGCCTCTCTCTCTTTCATTCTCTCGTCGTGGTGCTGTTGTGCTGCCCCTTTGCTCCGAAGAGACTCCATCTCTCGGATCAAGGTTCTGCTGCAGTGCTGCCTCCCCGACTCGAGAAGGTCGTCATCGAGTCGCTGGGTTCCTGAAAGTCTACGAGGTTCGCAAAACCTTCTTGGAGTCGTGCCGACGAGAAGGAGGTCGCCTGACCGGGGTCGCCGTATCTCCGAGAACAATTGCCACGAGACCCGCACGAGGGGGGCAATAAGATTCTTGGGACAGTGCCTAGCACGCTTCGACCACAGGCCAGAGTTTCTAACTCTTATTCTGTCCTAATATTAGATCTAAAATAATTGACTTGCATCTAATAGAGAAATCTAAATAATTAGATTATTTTAGATAGATTATTTCTCCCTTTTAGAAAAGTTCGGCAAGGTGAATGACGGTTCCATAGAACCCGCTCTGCCTTGGCAAACAATTTCTAAAAGAAATTTGTGACTTGTTTTTGCTTGCGTGAAAAAAAAACATATTTGCTAAATATTCAATTAGTTAATATAAAGTACTTGATAAATCCTTAAGATTGCTAGTATAGAACGATTAAATTTCCAACAATCCAAGAATCTTATTGTAATTTAATCGTTCATAAGTTATTTTCTTTGCAACGTGCTCACTAAGTTAGCCTACGTGATCATCTATTAGTCTTTATTTCGTGCTACCTATTAGTTGCTACTAATTACAAAACTATTTTCTACAAAAGCAAAAGCATATATAGATTATAGAAAAGACTAAAAGTCGTCATTGAAATATTCCACTACCTACGGTGTCGAGAAAGGCTTGTCAAACCGGCATTAAATTGCCCAAGGTAGCTTGGTATTTGAGCGAGCCTAGTGCTCCACCTCCTACCTGGAGCCCATCTGGCCGTTAGGATTTGGAAGTTTCATTTGGACTTCTAAAAGTCGAATCTATCTAGGTGTACTTTAAAATTGACAAAACTTATTTTTCAATCCACAGATTACAACTCCTTACTTTGGTCCGAAATGGCCTCACCAAACCGTGAAACCCTTAGTGCCAAACCCGAAAAGTTTGACGGGTCTAACTTCAAGAGGTGGCAAAACCAGATGCGATTCTGGCTAACCACACTTGGGTTACTGTCAGCCATAGGTGAAACCGCACCAGGAGTATCCAACGGGTCTAGCCAAACTCGTCGCACCCGAGCCTCCACTTCACAACCTGAACCTGAATCCACTTCTGGCATTCCCACTAGGACCCCAGAAGAAATCAACTACCATGGCCTTCATAGGATCCTAGGGGCCTTATCTGATAGATTATACGATATCTATTATACCATTCAAAACCCTAAGGACCTATGGGATACCCTAGAGCGTAAGTATGGCCTAGATGATGCTGGAGTAAAACGCTTCAAAGCATCTGACTTCAACAGCTTCAAAATGGTTGACTCCAAACCCATGAATGATCAGATTCATGAGTTTGAGAACCTAGTCCAACATCTGAAGACTAATGGTTCCACCCTTGATGAAACCTTCCAGATAGCGTGTCTTATAGATAAACTACCTGCTTCTTGGTCTGAGTTCTCTAAGCACCTAAGTCATACACAAGGTGACCTAACCCTAACTCAAGTTCTAAACTCTATTAGAATTGAGGAGCAACATAGGCTCAGGGAAAAGGGATCCTCTGAATCCAAACCCAAGGTCAACAACGTAGAGGGTCAACCGTCTAAACCATTCCAAAAACCTAAACATAAGTTCCAGAAGAAACCCTTCCACCCTAAGCCTAAGCCATATACCAAGAAGCCCTACCATAGCAACCATAACCCAAACCATCCCAAGGACCAAAAGAAGGAAGGAGTGCGTTGCTGCTACGTCTGCGGTCGGACCAATCACATGGCCAACCAATGCTTCTACAAGAAGACAGCACCACCTCCAAATCCAAGAAGAAATGGTCCAACGCCACCCGGCTCCCAAGTCAACATGGTGACCTCTGGAGCTGGCTCTTCTGGGACCGCTTTCAGGTCTGTTCTCTTCACCCCTGAAGTTAACATGACCTTTCAAGCATTTGATTGGTGGATTGACACAGGAGCTAACATTCATGTTTGCTCTGATCAATCTTTGTTTTCCACCTATCAGGTCTCAGGTGGAGGAGCTGTAAGCATGGGGAACAATGCTGAGGCTCGTGTGCTAGGGATAGGACGAATCGACCTGAAGCTGACGTCGGAGAAGACCCTGACCCTGCGCGGAGTCCACCACGTTCCAGAGATTAGGAGGAATTTAATTAGTGGGTCCTTATTAGTCCAACAGGGCTATAAGCTTGTATTTGAGTCCAATAAGGTTGTAATAACTAAAGGAATGAATTTTATTGGAAAAGGATTTCTTTGTGATGGTTTGTTTAAATTGAATGTATTCAATCCTTCTTCTACTATTTTAAATGTTGAGTCTTCGGTCACTTGGCACCAAAGACTAGGTCATGTAAATTATAATTCAATTAAGAAACTCATGACCTTAAATATCATTCCCAAATCCGATACTAGGAATCTCGACAAGTGCGAGATATGCGTAGAAGCCAAACAACCTAAGAAATCTTTTAAAACTATCGATCGAGACTCCCATATACTTGAATTAATTCACAGCGATGTCTGTGATTCTGGGAGAACCTCGAGAGGTGGCAATAGATATTTTGTAACGTTCATAGATGACGCTTCAAAATATTGCCACCTCTACCTTATTAAAACTAAGGATGAAGTTCTCAGTAAATTTAAAATTTACAGAGCACTGGTTGAGAACCAATTAGACGAAACCATTAAGATCCTTAGGTCAGACCGAGGAGGGGAGTATACCTCAAATGAGTTAAGTGAGTACTGTGATGACTATGGAATACTCCATGAAGTCACAGCTCCTTACACTCCCCAATCCAACGGTGTAGCGGAAAGGAAAAATAGAACCCTAATGAACATGGTTAATTCCATGTTACTAAGCTCTGGAGCGCCAGAGAACTTATGGGGGGAAGCCCTAATGACGGCTTGTTTTATCCTTAACCGCATTCCGTTCAAACATAATGACTTGACCCCATACGAAGTATGGAAACATAGGAAACCTAACTTAGAATACCTAAAAGTGTGGGGGTGCCTAGCTAAGGTAAAAATCCCCGATAACAAAAGGAAGAAGATAGGACCTAAGACTGTAGATGCCATCTTTATTGGCTACGCTTCAGACAGTAACGCTAATCGTTTTTTAGTGTCTAACTCTGAAATAAGCGAAATAGCCAATAACACCATAATCGAAGCAAGAGATGCTTCATACTTCGAAAACATCTTTCCTTATAAGACTAGGATCAACACTAGGATTAATACCAATAACCAGGCCTCCAGTTCTAATCAGGTGACTCAGATCGAACCTGAAGTCCAATTAGAACCTGAAGACCAGACTGAACCGGTAACCCAAACCGAACCTAGGAGGAGTAAACGTGCCCGTGTAGAGAAAGTCTTTGATGACTTCTATGCACTTATGGTGGAGAACTCCCCCTCCACCTATACAGATGCAATGAAGTCCATAGACTCACCTTTTTGGAAAGAAGCCATAGATAACGAGATCCAATCTATATATACTTCAAAACCATACCTGGGAACTCACCAATTTACCTCCTGGTTGTAAAACCATAGGATGTAAATGGGTGTTTAAGAAAAAGCTTAGACCCGACGGTACCATAGATAAATTTAAGGCACGACTTGTAGCCAAGGGCTTTACCCAAAAACCAGGGATAGACTACTTTGATGTCTACTCACCTGTCGCTAGGATAACCACGATTAGGATCCTCATCGCCTTAGCTTCAATATATAAGCTAGTCATACATCAAATGGATGTAAAGACTGCTTTCTTGAATGGCGACCTTAATGAGGAAATATACATGGACCAACCCGAGGGATTTACTGCACTTGGACAAGAGGGAAAGGTGTGTAAGTTAATTCGATCCCTCTATGGACTTAAACAAGCCCCAAAACAATGGCACATGAAATTCGATGAAGTTATCTTATCCTATGGATTTGATATCAATTCAACGGATGAATGTGTATACCATAAAGTAGATGGTAATAATGTTGTCATCTTATGTTTGTATGTTGACGATATTCTGATATTCGGTTCAAACATACAAATCATAAATGACATCAAACATTTTTTGTCCCAAAACTTTGACATGAAAGATTTAGGACAAGCCGACGTTATTTTGAACACTAAGATCATTAGGAAGGACAATGGTTTAGTGTTATCCCAATCCCACTATGTCGAGAAAATCCTTAGGAAATTTTACGACCCCGATTGCCAACCAGTATCCACACCATATGATCCAAATACCCATCTAACAAAGAATACTGGACTTCCTAGACTACAGAGCGAGTATGCTCAAATCATAGGATCGCTAGGTTTTCTAGCAAACTATACTCGACCCGATATCGCTTACGCGGTAAATAGACTTAGTCGTTATACGTCTAACCCAAATTTGTCCCATTGGAATGCGTTAGAAAGAATTTTTAGATATCTTAAGGGAACCATATCATACGGTCTCCACTATAGTGGATATCCAGCTGTATTAGAGGGATACTCTGATGCTAACTGGATTAGTGACTCAATAGATATTAAGTCCACAACCGGATATGTATTCCTACTAGGAGGTGGAGCCATATCTTGGAAATCCACCAAACAAACTGTTATAGCTAGGAGTACTATGGAATCAGAAATGATAGCGCTAGATACCACTAGCACAGAAGCAGAATGGCTTCGAGATCTTCTATATGAGATCCCATTGATAGAAAAGCCTTTACCGGCTATATCTATCCATTGTGATTGTCGATCAGCTATTGATAAATGTAATCAAGAAAACGCTGATGTAAAAATAAATCGACATCTGAAAGTGAGACATAGATCTCTCAGATATAAGATGAAAAATCAAATAATTGCCCTAGACTTTGTTAGATCCGAAAAGAATTTGGCGGATCATCTAACTAAGGGCTTATCTAGGACAGTGGTCTTAGAATCGTCGAGGGGGATGGGATTAAGCCCATAAGAAAAATCACCGCAGTGGGAACCCAACCTCACGGAGGTTCAATGGGTAGAAACAAACTGTAGTAGTGATTAAAAATGAGGAGCACTGAATAATGCTCCCGTCCCTATGACGTCAGTGCTTATTAAAAGCAAGGGGTAGGATGAGTGTAAAACTCTTAATAAGTCCAAGACCCATGAGGCGGGGTGTCGCCTTGCTCACACCCCTATTAGGACTTACCTATATGTATGTCGTTGTGAGGCCGCAACTCTGGGACCAGGGCTGCTCCCTAGAAACATACAAGAAAAGATATCTGCGCAAGGCCATTAATAGCGCAACCCGCTTAGAACCATCGAAAACTGTACTACGTGTACTACTTGTAGAAACCCGATAAATGAGACTGGTTCAAGGCGTAGTCCACCAAGTCCTCACGGATGTATACAACTGTACTAAGTGGAGGTTCAAACCGGAAGGTACCTACACCTACTGCGTAGTATAAGGAATCCAGCAAAGTCCTTTTACTTTATATTTTGAATTTTTTAAATTATTTAATATTTAGTGGTTTTAAACACATGTGGGGGATTGTTGGGTGTGTGTTTTAAAACCACACAAAGGAATGGGCTTTTAGTCCCATATCGGTAAGGGGAAAAATCCCCTACCAACTTAAATAGGATTTCCCACTTCCCCCCACTAGTCATCACACTAGAGGAGGGGCTCCACTAGCCCACACACGCGCGCGCGTGTGTGTGCCGTGCCGAGCCGAGCCGGGCCGGGCCGGGCTTGGGCTTGGGCATGGGCTGGGCGGCGCGTGTGTGTGCGCCCGCGGACCCGGACACGATAGCACCTCCGAAATGGACTGGTCCGCACCTGCCCTATTTTTGCTTTTTGCTCTTAAGTCCTCCACTATTTATTATTTACCATTTGGGACACTAGCCGTTACGCGAGAAGCGTTGCATGCTAGCCGTTACGTACAGGCTCGCTGCGAGCTGTAACGTGCGAGGTTAATGGGCTTAATCGCAGCCCATTAACCGCTCCCCTCTTTCAGCCTCCCATTAACAGCCCGAGGCCTATATAAGGCCCGGTGCAGCTATGGGATTTATACACTCCGAAAATCGGAATTCGTCCCTGCTCTCTGCCTCTCTCTCTTTCATTCTCTCGTCGTGGTGCTGTTGTGCTGCCCCTTTGCTCCGAAGAGACTCCATCTCTCGGATCAAGGTTCTGCTGCAGTGCTGCCTCCCCGACTCGAGAAGGTCGTCATCGAGTCGCTGGGTTCCTGAAAGTCTACGAGGTTCGCAAAACCTTCTTGGAGTCGTGCCGACGAGAAGGAGGTCGCCTGACCGGGGTCGCCGTATCTCCGAGAACAATTGCCACGAGACCCGCACGAGGGGGGCAATAAGATTCTTGGGACAGTGCCTAGCACGCTTCGACCACAGGCCAGAGTTTCTAACTCTTATTCTGTCCTAATATTAGATCTAAAATAATTGACTTGCATCTAATAGAGAAATCTAAATAATTAGATTATTTTAGATAGATTATTTCTCCCTTTTAGAAAAGTTCGGCAAGGTGAATGACGGTTCCATAGAACCCGCTCTGCCTTGGCAAACAATTTCTAAAAGAAATTTGTGACTTGTTTTTGCTTGCGTGAAAAAAAAACATATTTGCTAAATATTCAATTAGTTAATATAAAGTACTTGATAAATCCTTAAGATTGCTAGTATAGAACGATTAAATTTCCAACAATAGTCGGAATGTGAAATTTTTTGCATCGTATCAAAACCAAATTCACACATAGCTGGATAATAATTAATTAGGAATTATCATTGTCTTAGAATAATTAATTATAATAGTTACTGTGGGTTTAAAATCTGACTAACGCCTGACGATGGGACACACCAGCCATGTCTGGGGCTCTCGAAGACAACAGTGGAATCCGCCAGCCCTGCTTGGTACCCTTGAAAACGACGATGGAGCCCACCAGTCATGTCTAGCGCTTGCGAAAACGATAGTGGGACCTGCCAGCCTTGCCTGAAGCTCGCGAAGATAATCGTACTTATCACTTTCTTCTTCTTGTTCATCTTTTATCCATTCCCCGTAAACGCATGCGCGCACACACACATATGACAAATTTCTGTATGACACTTGAATTTCCTCATAATAAATAGACTTTTGCATATATGACACATAGAATCCCACAACATGACTCTGATTACATGACACTTTGATTTATCCACATACATGCAGTGACTAACAACTTGAAAACAATTTATAAAATATCCAACATACTTTTCCATAATTAATTTTGAGTATGCATTATTTCTAATGCTTTATCTTTATTAATAGGATTTTCTATGAAGATGACGTATGGTTCTTTCTAGAGCTTCCTTTATTGGATTCAACTCATCTCCAAAATTTGAAACTGTTGGCGAAGTCTTGCATTCTGATAACTCAGTTTTTTTTTCCACGGTAAAGAGCCAGTAAAAAGTAATGAAGAAACACAAAATTCAATTTGAAGGTGGGGTAAATTAATGAAACAATCTAGCCTCTGATTTTGCATTATCCTTCTCATTCTAATTTATACTATATTGGAAATATTAATTTGTGTTACGAGAGAGGAAAAGGGACCCTTTGATATAGAACAAGTCAGTATTGTGGAAGCCACTAAAAAGAGAAATCCTATTTAGCCCGAAGGTTTTTTTGATTTGGCTCAGCTCGATTGACGTGGCAGTGTGCAACTGATCGGTGGTGTAAAAAATTTAAATGTCGCTAGTGGTTTTCAGTCACCAAGCCAGTTATATGCTGTCAAGTAAATCGTGCTAGTGGAATCAAGAAAATCTTCAGGCTGAATAGCGTTTCTCCACATAAAATGATATAAGATTAGATTTAACAGAAAATGAATAATGTAAAAGCACTATTAAAACTTCTGATCAAAGACCAATACAAAGTTCCTAACAACACCTAGAAATTGAATATGGATGCATCGGTAGGAAGTGATCGATCTGCTTATGGCTTGGTTATTCGACATACTAGAAGCCAGCTGATTTGGTTTGCAGGCAAGGTATTTGAGGCAAGGACACCTCTTGAAGCGGAAGCTCTAGCCATGGCAGAAGGGATCAAGCTGTGCTTACAGCTCAAAATCAACAATGTAATACTTGAGGGGGATAACCTCCCAGTCGTTACCTGTTGGAAAAGGACACACCTCCTCTTTGAAAAATCCATAACTCTATTATGGAATGTGGGAGACTCATCTAGCTTGCACAATTTGTGAGCTAAATCTTGTTTACAGAGATTGCAACCAGACGACACATGTTTTAGCTTCTCATTCTCTTTATTGTAACTCAAACTTCTCTTTATCCCCTTTCTCTGGCTGAATCTTACCTCTTTTTGAAAAGGCATTTTGTAAGGATATTATTGAAAACCATCAATGAGAATGATCCACCGATCCATTACACTCTCCATTCTCTACCTCGGCCTACTGATCCTGGGCAACCCATTGGGATTGGTACTCAGTGCCAGGATAGAGAATGACAGAGAATATTGGAAGGTTGGTTTGAATTGCAAAAAAAAAATGCCACCTAGAAATTCAACTCCAATAGCAGAATATTTAAAAATATTTTCTCCACTTCACTTCGCTCCACTCATACTTAGGGGGTGTTAGTCAATTAGGATTTGGTGAAGAGTTCCTTGTATTTAATATTACATCAGTAGTGGTTCTGAACTTCTTTGTGGTATTGTAGATTTAAGCGTTAGTGGTTGCGGAGTCCACAACGTGAACTCCTGATCCAGGCGTTAGTCAATATTTTATATGACCTTGGACTCCTAAGTTAAGCGTTAATCAATAATCATGGTACAAGGCCATGACTTCATAACAAAAAGGTTTACAAACCCTAGTATATATACTTTTTGCCTATCAAAAGTTCCACCTCAAAGGTGGAATTTTAAATCCCCTACGTGAGACTTTCTCTTTGATAGGTATCATCGGCATCTCCCGGAACCCTAGCACCTGTGCTCGTGATCGTGGAAGCCAACGTCGGATCCCCAGTAACCCTCATTCACCTCTTCCAAGTATCTCTGTATCTCCCTCCTTCAATTCCTCTTCTTTGGGTATACCCAACCCCTCTCGATTGCCCTTTCCCTTCGCCACCCCCCCCCCGGCCGGAACAAAATCTAGGGGAGAGAGAGAGAGAGAGAGAGAGAGAGAGAGAGAGAGACGCCCTCTGGTTTCGATCACGACGCTTGTCTGGCTCCGATCGTAATGCTCGTCCGGTGCCAATCGCGATGCCTATCCGGCTTGTCGTGACGCCTGCCTCCTCGATCATATATTGGACTCATTATTTTAATTAATATGCTACTTTTAATTTGTATGTTATTTATGGAAATGATCTCCTTGGTTGTTGGTATGCTAAAGTCTTTTGACATGATACAATTGGTAATTAATCTTGTTTGAAACATGATCTTATTTATAAAAAATTTCTCAATTTCTATATGTAAAATTACTAAAATCTTTAATATTAATTTTTTTTTACCATTTGACTTATGTAAAAATTGGCCAAATTATTTATCCAACGTGGTGAGACAATCTTGGATGGCAGAGACAATGTTGATTAAATTGAGCTTAATTTTATTTTATTGTTCTTGTATATTTTTTTAATTAACATATTAATACTTTTCGTATTAGGTGTTTAAAATTCATCAAAATTGTTCTTCAAATGTGTTAGTCAAATGGGATTTTATGTCCAATTCCACAACAAAAATCCCACGTGAACTCCTAAAAAAGGGATATATCAGACCGTGGACTTCTCAAAAAATTATGCAGACTCCTAAAAAAACCCAAAACCTCTTTAAGAAAAGTTCGCGTACTGTCAAGGACCGCAAGCAGGGACGCAGCCAGAAATTTTTTTTGGACTGGGCTGAAGCTGAACTAGTTTTTTTTTACAATAAACTTTTTAGTTTATAAAGAAATACTAAGCAAAATTTTTTAAGCAAACATCGACAGTACTAGAAATTATATTACTATAAAAAAAAAGTTCATTACACTTTGTCCTCCTGAATTTTAGCTCAAAAACACTTAACCCCCCTATTGTTAAAAAACTACATTTTGCCCCATTGAAGTCAAATAAAAATTACAAAATGAGAGAAACTAAGTTGTTGACAAAAGGAGTATTGTGCTAACATTTCAAACTTTAGGGAGCGTTTTGGAACAAAATAAACTACAGGGGGGTTAAGTGTTTTTTGCGATGATTCATGTTTCGTGAGGATTCAGAGGCGATAGCGATTCCCGTACGTGTCGCGAGGGGCCAAGGGCCTCGCTGGGTTGATGCGGGTTGAGATCTTGATTGAGACGGGTTGAGATATGTACTTAATAATATGGCTAGTTTTTCTCAAAATTCGGCCGTGCTATAGCCTGGTCGAGCCAACTATTAGATCTGCCCATGACCGCAAGTAGGGATGGCAATGGGTCCGGTTTGGGACGGGTCGGCCCTATCTCGAAATCGCCCCATTATATTTTATCCCGCTCCTACCCGTCCCAAACCCGTGTCGGGTTTTGAGGGTATATAATTTCCAAACCCGTCCCAATTAGTATTGGGAAAACCCGTGCCTGCCCCGCCTCGCCCCGTTTATGCATTGTGGGTTGGGTCGGATCCGCTTCACAAAAAACTACATATTTCTCTTCTTTGGCCCACCTAATCGCAGCTCTACATCAAGAAGAGTACATAGCAAATGTTTCTCCTATATTACGATCACATAGTTATAAGCACAAGCCAACGTATTACATGATCTTGAGAACCAACGTATCAAAAAATATTTAAGATATATGAATATATGATAGGTTATATACCCGGGTCGGGTTGGGTCTGGGCGGGTTGGAGTAAAACCCGAACCCGACCTGAATCCAACCGAGTTTTAAATTCAAATCCTAAATCCGCCCCAAACCCGTTTTTGAGCATCCCAAACCCGACCTAATACAGTCGGGGCGGGTCGGATAACCAGGTAAACCCGGATAATTGTCATCACTAACCGCAAGTTGATGAACTCCTGAATAATAATTTTAAAATCCTAATCGACTAACACCTTAGACTTCAACAAATGACTTAGATTTCTGCATGGTACTTAAAAGACTTCTTCACAAACATGCATTGACTCAGATCCTGAACACTACAAAAAACAAGTGGATTAAGGTCATAGGGTGGAAACTCCCATGAGGGAAAGTATAACCCTAGCAATTAAGTAGTTTCTAGTGTGAGCTAGGTTTAGGGTTTTGGTGGGAGGGCTAGCTAAATCCCATCAAGGGCCAAGAGAGGGTTTCACAGCTGTCTAGTCACACTCACAGGGCTGCTGCGGTTCTCACCCTAGCTCAGCCCGTAGATCCCCCCGCCTGCATGTCTTTCTGCTGGACTTTGATAAATGGGGAAGTTTTGCAACACCCAAAAGGCTAAACAATTAACACGTACACTGATCACAGCTTTGTTATCTTCCCGCTCGAAAACCTGTGCATGCTTTGATAACAGTGACGTCTGCATGTGATTTGATGGGGCTAGCTGGGAAATGACTTGACCGAATGCGGAGACTGGAGAGGATTGGAATTGCTGTAGAAAAAAAATCCATGATAATTGGGTGTAGCTATTAAACAAAGTTAGCATGGGCATTTTGGGATGAGAACCCAACTGTACGTAAGTTGGCATCAGAGGAGAGAGGGACAAGACGAGCAATTTTGTCATTTTTTCTTACCCTTTGTTTTCTTTTGGGTTGACTTAGGGTGGATAGATAGAACACTGTATCTCTAGAGAGAGAGAGAGAGAGAGAGGTCATTCATTCTGGTCTGGTATCTTCGGACTCAGCCGCTTGAGGATCTAGAGAATTGTTAGGTCATTCATGGCTCCTACCCTCCTACTCGACGTTTGAGTAGCATTTTCCGTCTATACGGCTCTTCAGTTTCGATTAGGGGTGGCAATTCTTGACCCGACCCGCCAACCCGACCCGAACCCGGCCCGAAGTTAGCGGGTTTGGGTTTGGCCTAAACGGGTTCGGGTCATAAACGGGTCGACCTGATTGACCCGTTTATTTAATGGGTCGGGTTCGGATTTGTACTTATAACCCGATTGACCCGACTTGACCCGTTTAACAAATGGGTTGTGTCAACCCGACCCGACCCAACCCGAACCAACCCGATCAAACCCAGCCCAATCCGACTGGTCTTTACCCAACCCGACAGGTTTACATGGGTTCTGTTGACCCAACCCGACCCGACATGACCCGAACCGTTTAGTAAACGGGTTAAACGGGTCGGGTCGGGTCAACCCATTTATTAGGCGGGTTGGGTTTGGGTTTAGGTTTTTGACCCGTTTATTAAACGGGTCGGGTTCGGGTTGGATGCTTTGTCCTTATACATATGTCTCAACCCGACCCGAATCCGACCCGACCCGACCCAACCCATTGCCACCCCTAGTTTCGATCCTCTCCGGTTGGTCAAAAATGCTATTAAGCCAATCCTTTTCACAGCTTCGATCCTTCTAATCTCATGTAGCGTAGCATGGTGGCAAGGTGAGAGTGTAGTGGGGCTGCAATTGCTGTAGTTGGAATACATACATATCGAAATGATATTACACTGTTTGTTGCTTTACTTTGTAATTGTCAGTTTTGTGCATCTGGTGCCACAGACCGCTGGGGCCAAAAAAATTTGGGAGGGTTGGTGACAACTGTTTTTAAGGAAATGCTTTTAAACCTAAGGACTTAGAACTGTTGTGGATGAAATTGCTCTTTACAACATTTTAAATTTTCTTTAGGTATGACATCGAATTAGTGAACCACCGAATGCCACCACCGTCACTCACTAGAGCTGTTGATTGCTACTGAACCGAACCACCAAGTGTCACCGCCGTCGCCGAATCGAACCAAATGTAAGCCTAACCCTAACCCTGAGATCCACAGACCATGGAATGAACCCTAGAGCTGAGATCTACTCGATCGCCGAACCGCCACAGCCATCAGAACTTAGCACCGACACTGCCGGAGTTTCTGGTCGCCTTTGCCAGAGCCGTTGGCCGCTGCCTCAGCCGGAGCTGTTAGAGAGAGAAGAGAAGAAAAATGATAGTTTGGGATTTACCATCAAATACATGAATCGTAGGCTGAATAAAATTATTAGTTGTCTTGTTCATGGGATGGATCTGTTGTCATATCTCTATGACATTAATCTAAATTTTTTTTAAAAAAATTATTCTTTTGTAGAGTAAATTAGCATGTAATCTCCCTTTGTGCTTTTTTTATTTAATATTTATTAAAAAAATATTTTTATTTTTTTAAAAGTTTTGGTGGCATATTAAAACTCCACTAAAATTAATCGGATATTATTTATTCTCCACGAGCAAGACCCTAATCGGAGGTACCAGCCGGAGTGTACATCTCTCTATGCCGCCTGCATGCATATAGCGTTAGTGAGAGGAGAGAGAGAGAGAGCGGTGGTCTGATGTGACATCTCCTTCGTCATCTCTTAAATCATCCAATCCTCCCTTCCCACACGCCATCCATCTCTCTCTCTCTCTCTCTCTCTCTCTTCTCTCTTCTCTCTCTCTGGACCCTATACTACCAACCAAAAATGCTAATCAGCCATCCTGCTCTCCAACCGGATCGATGAGACCATCTTGATCTGGCACTGATCACTGCCCTCCATTTCACCCAGTCTTAAGTTCTCTCTCTCTCTACCTCTTCTCTCTCAACCTTTGTAAATGCCATTTGTTACCAATGCAACCTGCCAACCACTGTATCTCATGTTTGTCTTTACCAATAACATTCCAAGAGATCCTACCGCCCACAACCTTACCCTTTTTTTACTCCTCTGTCTATGAACAAAAAGGATACAGAGGGCTAGAGAGAGAGAGAGAGAGAGAGAGAGAGAGGTCAAACCGTAGTTAAATGAGACGACAGCGGTGGGAAAGCAGCACAGCACGTACAGGCTCGAAGTTCCAACACCTGCAACCCACCGTGATCACGACCTTCGAAAACCCTAAACATGCTGAGCACCACCCTGTGGCCTCTCTGCTGCGGCAAATCAAGTCCCTGACCCGTGAGACAAGACGTGGGTTCAGATGCGGTCTTTTGTTTCCTTGTGGAAACAGATGGAGGAGAGATCACGTCACGCTGATGGATGGAGGGTTGAAGTGTCTTTCAACAGTTAAGGACTAGGCCAGGGCCCGGGGCATAATAAGCTTGTGGCCCATAAAGAGAAGAGGAAGACCTACATACTTGCTGCCCCCGAGGTATAAACAGCCTAGCTGGAATTTTCTGGGGGCAACTAGGGCTGGCAATTCTAGACCCGACATGGCACACCTGACACAGAATTAGCAGGTCTAGGTTAAACGGGTTCGGATCGTATACGGGTCGTAACGATAGACCCATTTAATAAATGGGCCGGATCCGAATTTAGGGTATGGACACAATAGATCCGGAAAGATCCTTTTAAAATTCAATGGGCCGTGTCGGATCAGGTCAAGTCTACCCGTAATCCGATACTATAGTATGTAGTACCAACGGGTCGATCGGGTCAGGTCGAATCGGATTAGGTCAGATCGGTCGGGTCAACTGAATAGATCCGTGTGGTAAACGGATCTTATCGGGTCTACTCGTTTATAAACAGATCGGGTACGGGTTTAGGATCTAGACACGATTAGTTAAACGGGTCGGGTCCGGGTCTACGGGTTTTGGACACAACCCGAAACTAGACACGACACGAACTCGACCTGACTCGACCCATTGCCACCCCTAGGGGCAACCCATTTAATTAAAAAAAAAACCATAGCCAGGACGTCCACATTTGCCGGTGGCATCCGTCATCGTTGGTCCTAAGAAATCCATCACCTCCGTCTCCTCCATCCTCTACCTCCTCCTTCATTTTTCTTCTTCCTACACATTCCCCCTCCTTTCTCCTACAGTATTTGGTGATTACAGACCGAGTGCTCAATGGTGGCCAAATGTAATGACAAAGACAAGATTCTGTTGTAGGGTAAACAAAACAAAATTCTAATATAAAGGAGTATACACTGCCATCCACCAAGTATTAAAAAAACCCCTAAAGAATGGAGGAGGGATCCACCATCCATGAAGAACTCGCAAAAAAAAAAAAAAAAAAAAAAAAAAAAAAAAAAAAAATATATATATATATATATATATATATATATATATATATATATATATATATATATATATATATATATATCACAGCGCGTTCGATTTATTTACAATGGTGCCACTATGCCATAGTTATTTCAGACCGTTCGATTATATAAAGAAAGGCTAAGATAAAAAAGAGCATGCTGATGTAAAGGATGATTGAGATTCATTTGGGTAGGGGGAACGGATGAGATTGGATAGAGTTAAGATGGAGGGGTGAGATTGAGAAGAATAATAATTAAATGAACAAAGGACCATATTGTGAATAAATTATATTTTATAATATAATTGAGGGTTTTTATGTAAAAAATTGAGGACTCAGTAGGTATTAATTCTATTGTTCACGCGTCTTTCCAACCGATGGTTAATTACCTATGGCTGCCACCTATGCGTGGTCCCCATCCCTCATAATTGCACTCAACCTATCTCTCTCCTCCCTTATATCTCTTTACCCGTCTCTTTCTCTCATCGGGTAGAGAGAGCCTGCGGTGGATTAGATGTGTGGGCACCGTCCGATCG
This sequence comes from Chamaelirium japonicum, assembly GCA_947650365.1. Taxonomy (NCBI): domain Eukaryota; kingdom Viridiplantae; phylum Streptophyta; class Magnoliopsida; order Liliales; family Melanthiaceae; genus Chamaelirium; species Chamaelirium japonicum. Next base: position 74,138,230 of record OX393552.1, on the reverse strand, counting down.
GAATGCATTGAATCGGGCACCATCCGATCGGAATGAATCCAATGGTTGCCAATCATCCGAACAACACAAAAAATGTTGGGGGGTGTGGGCACCGTCCGATCTGAATGTATCCAATGGCTGCGAATCACCCGAACAACACAAAGCGTTGTTACTGTAGCGGCTACAGTAACCGCGTGTTTTGTTTGTCCGGGTGATTCTTATCCGTTGATCGGTGGGAATCGAACGGCTTAAAAAAATTTCGCTATTACTCTACCCGCTACAGTAACAACAAAATTTGGTTTTGGCCGTTCGATTCTCATCTGTTGGATCGATGGGAATCGAATGGCCCAAATCAAATTCCGTTGTTACTGTAGCATGTACAGTAACAGCGAAGTTTTCTTTGAGCCGTTCGATTCCTATCTCCATCCAACAGATGTGAATCTTCCGGACAATAAAATTCTGATCGGACGGACCCTCTTTGTCTGGCTCTCTCTCCCGCCTATCTCTCACTCTCTCCGTATCTCTCTCTCTCTCTCTCTAACTCTCTTTCCATAACTCTCTCTCCCTAAATTCTCTCTAACTGCCCACCTCTCTTTCTCTCTCTTAAATCTTAATAGTAATCCTACCCGATCACAGCTGCCCCTTGGCACCCGAATCTCTCTCTACCCGTCTCTCTCTCTCATCGGATAGAGAGAGAGCCTGCGGTGGATTAGATGCTGAGAGGATGTGGGCACCGTCCGATCTGAAGCATTGAATCGGGCACCATCCGATCGGAATCAATCCAATGGTTGCCAATCATCCGAACAGCACCAAATTGTTAGGGGTGTGGGCACCGTCCGATCTGAATGTATCCAATGGCTGCGAATCACCCGAACAACATAAAGCGTTGTTACTGTAGCGGCTACAGTAACTGTGTGTTTTGTTTGTCCGGGTGATTCTCATCCGTTGATCGATGGAAATCGAACGGTTTAAAAAAATTTCGCTATTACTGTACTCGCTACAGTAACAACAAAATTTTGTTTTTGTCGTTCGATTCCCATCGATCTATTGGATCGATGGGAATCGAATGGCCCAAATCAAATTCCGTTGTTACTGTAGCGTGTACAGTAACAGCGAATTTTTTTTCAGCCGTTCGATTCGTAGCTCAATCCAACGGATGTGATTCTTATGGACAATAAAATTCTGATCGGACGGACCCTCTTTGTCTCGCTCTCTCTCTCTCTCTCCCACCGATCTCTCTCTCCGTATCTCTCTCTCTCTAACTCTCTTTCCATATCTCTCTCCCTAATTTCTCTCTAACCGCCGAGCTCTCTTTCTCTCTCTTAATCTCTCTCTTAAATCTTAATCCTACCCGATCACAGCTGACCCTTGGCACCCGATCGCCGCCCCGTCTCTCTTTCTATCTTTCTATTCTCTCTCCAATCTTTTCTCTCTAATCGGCCATCTCTCTCTTTCCTTATCTCTCTCTATCTTTGATCTCTCTCTCTCACTCTCTCTCTCTGTATCTCAACCATCCGATCAAATCGAACGGGTACAACCCCATAATCGTACAACCCGGCCACAATCCGGTCTATCTTCCAATTGCTCTCTCTCTCTCTCTCTCTCTCTTCCCCGATATCTTCTCTCTCTTTCCTTACCTCTCTCTCTCTCTCTCTTAAAACCCATCGCAGCCGTCCCTTTTCTCTCACGTGATCCCGCACATCCACACTCTATGCACGCCATCGTCTAGGCTCCTCCTTTCTCTCTCTAAACCACTCCCTCTCTCCCTAAAGTTGATCACAGTCGTCCGTTGAAGCCATCACAAGCCCGAACGGACCATTGAATTCCATCGTAGCCGTTCGTTTAAGTCACCGTAGACTCGATCCGACCCATTGATTTTAAAACGGATCTTAAACGGGTTGGAGACAAAACCCGTACCCGACCCGTTTATTAAACGAGTTGGTCGTGTCGACCTGTTTACGACCCGAACCCGTTAAACCCATAACCAGACATGCTAATTTCGTGTCGGATCTGTCATGTCAGGTCCAAAATTGCCATCCCCATCTCTGGATCTCTCTCTTCCTCCGATCTCTCTCTCTGAAGGGGGGGGGGGGGGGTAGGGGGGCGGGGGCCGGGGTAATGATCGAAGGGGGGTTGGTCGTGCTGAAGGCGCCGACTTTGTGCCAATCGGCACGGGCATGCGTGCCGCGCCGAAGGTGCCTGCTGCGTGCCGATCGGCACGGGCTTCCACTAGTATATATATATATATATAACATTTTACATTGGTTTACAAAAAGGAGATCTATATAACATGGTACGTTGGTTTTGTGCTGACTAGACAAAACAGAAGCTGACTAGGACAAATTGACTGGACAAAAATGAACCGAATAGATCTAACCATTTGTTCAAAAATCAACGCACGATCTCTATTTCCTCATCAACCAACTCCCTCCCATTGGTTTCAAATCCCGACCCATTTAAATTGCACTAAATCCCTAAAATCCAGGCCCATTTAAACTACACTAAACCTGACCGTTCATCTCGTGATCGTTATTCGCATCAACGGCTATAAACCCACCTGTTGAAATTTCGACCGCCCCAAACTATCGGGTCAATCTTGAGGAATCCGTTCGAATAGAGACAATTGTGATTGATCGATTATAGGGGGAGGGAGGGCTGGTCACGCCAAATGCACCCGCTTCATGCCAATCGACACGAGCGAGGAAATGAGTGTCTCTATAAATGCCAGTGTTGTTGTCAAAAGTGTTTTTTTGTCGAAGGCGATCAGGTGTTGCCACCGAAGGTGGTCCGTTGCAGTGCCGACAGATGTATTGCCGCCGAAGGCGGCCCGCTGCAGTGCCGACAGGCACGGGCGTGCACTGGTATATAAAACATTTTACATTGGTTTACAAAAAGGAGATAGAGAGAAGCCATCGTCCATTGAGATAGAAATGAGCACAATCTATATATATACATATATATATATATATATATATATATATATATATATATATATATATATATATATATATATATATATATATATATATATATATATATATATATATATATATATATATATATATATATATATATATATATATATATATATATATATATATATATATATATATAAACACTATCATACATGGCTTTAAAAAAAATTGATAAGCCCATCATTAATTGAGAAATCAGGATATGTTTAAATTATTTTAGCTTCTGCTTGTGGAAGGAAGAAGATGATAGAGAAGAAATCACAACCATCAACCTTGAAAAGGGGAACAAAAAACCGAGTATGATTTTCAAAAACATTAGTTGGACAAGAACCATTAGCATTTTTTTAGGTGGCCTGTGTGGGGTGCTCAAATGGTACGGGTTTTAATCCTCTCTTCTATTCGGCTATTTCTATTTTCTCTAGATATGAACTTAGAGGATTAGATAGGTCAAAGCCATAACCGAATCACAGCCGTCCATTAGACCCAGCCTGACTGGTGAATCACATTCAGTCCCAAATGACATGCGAAAGAACGACTGTGAATTAGTTTTAGCTTCGATCACAACCGTTCGTTACTTCCAGCCAAACCAGTGAATCTGACTCAGCCCCAAATGGCATGTAAAAGAACGGTTGTGACTCAGTTTTGACTTCAACCTGAGGTTATAACCTCATTAGATCCAGTCATAACCTCATAGGATCCGCACACATTTTTCTAATTTTTTACATTTTATACCCGACATCGATGTGCCCACGTGACACAAACATCCTGTGTGAGTGTTCAATGAGATTGAGTGTGGTTCAACGGGTCTATCGGGTCATGAGTATGCTGACCGGTAATAAGGTATGGGGCTTACCTGAAAGACCCTGGCTGTAAGGCTAGCACTGCGTCGTCTAAAAGTCTTTGGTATGGGGCTGCCCTGGAAAGTCCCTAGGTGTGAGGTTGATTTTGTATGATTAAAAGCCCTCAGGTGGAGAGACCAACATGGCCGTAATTGGTCTCAACCGGGACAATTGCTCAATGGATAACTTAAGTTGTGCTTTAGTCACTGACCAACTAAAGTAATTTGTGTCATGAACCTACTGAGTCTGTGTTGTAAGTCTCATCCCCTATAGACATTGTATTGTAGAGCAAAACATTTTAGAGTTAGAATAGCCAGCTAAGGAGGGATTCAAGAAGTTAGAAGTGGAGGACTCGATGTGCAAACTGTTTTTCAAGGAAACCCTCGATACTTGATGAAGGCGGGTTGGAGGAATAAAAGCATAGGGACTTAGTGATAGGTCCCCATGACAAGCTTTTATCAAGTGTTGGTCTTGACAAAAAGGTTCTCCTGTTGTAGATCTAAATTAAAAGATTAAATTTCATAAAGTCCATTGGCTGAAAAAAAGACACATATGCCCAGGAGATCGAGTTGTCATATTTATAAAATTACCACTTCGTTAACCAAATATGTCGCTCCCTCATAGTTTCAACATCAATAACGGAATCAATGTAGCCGCTACAGTGATTTCACTGTAGCTACTACAGTAAAATCATTATAGCTGCTAATGTAATTTTCATTGTGGCTGCTACATTGAAATCACTGTAGCAGCAATACATGATAATTTCTATATAGTTGCTACAGTTATTTAAAATGATACTCAAATATATGAAATAATAATCAATTTTATGAGTATCTTTTGTAATTAATGATACTCATTTTTTTCAGTACCATTTTGTATATTTGAATATCATGTTAAATCACTATAGCTTCTATAGTGATTTCACTGTAGCAGCTATAGTGATTCACCGTGGTTGCTACAGTGATTTCAAATTACACTTAAATATGCCAAATGGTAATCTATGCTACATTAATTTCATTATACTAACCACGGTGAGGGGCGTATGTAGGGGCAGAGGGGATTCCGACGATTGGGAGGAGGGGTTGGAGGGCGTTCTGACAAGTGACGAAGGAGAGGAAAGGGAAGAGACATTTGTGTGAGGGATGGATATGGTGCGGAATGGGTTCTTGCGAGTGACGAGGGAGAGAAAAAGGATTAGACATTGTGTTAGGGATGGAGGTAGGGCGGAAGGGGTTCCGACGAGTGACGAGGGAGAAAAAAAAGGATTAAAAATTGTGTTAGGGATGGAGGTAGGGCGGAAGGGGTTTCGACGAGTGGTAGGAGTGGTCGGAGGGGGTTCCAGCGAGTTGGAGGAGGGGTTCTAGCCTGATGAAAAGTGGGAGGAGAGGTTCTAGCAAGATGAAAAGTAGGATGAGGGGTTCTGACGAGTGGGCGGTGTTGGATCAGGTTCTAGTGAATGAGGAGGGAGAGAAAAAGGAAGAGGTGAGGTGTAAGTGGGTGGGGATGGAGGGGTTCCAACAAGATAAGGGTGGATGGACAGAAGGGTATATTTTTCATTTAAAAAAATCTTATCATCATACAACTTTCAGAAGGATCGATGTAGTGTTAAAAAGATAGTAAAGGATAAGCTTTTCACCTATTTTGGTTTGGTGGACTTATTGTAAACAAGCAAACAAAATTGTTCTCTTAGTCAAACCGATCTGTTGCTTGGGACCTAACACTCATTATCCCATAAAAGTATTCTTTTCTTTTTATCGTGATCTTTGATATAACAGAAGCATTGTAATCGAAACTATTGAAATAAAATATTTTGGCTCTAGTTTCACTCGTTATTGAGTTGATCGAACTGTTAAATCAAATACTTGAAGTTGCAGGACTAAAAGTCTGCAACATATTTCTATGCATTATGGTAATCTACAATCTTCCCAAATGTTCAGTATAGTTTATACAATGGATGACACCTCTTCCTCATGGCCTATAAGGAAAATCAAGGACATTGATGCTACCAGAATCAAGATGCATAGATTCCATCAATGAATTGTTAATATAAACAATGGTACACATTTGCCGATCCAACTGGACCCCAATCATTCTTCTGTGCAAAACCCAAAAACCAGCCGAGAGAGAGAGAGAGAGAGAGAGAGAGAGAGAGAGAGAGAGAGAGAGAGAGAGAGAGAACTGTGGTGAAGACAACACAGAACAGAAACGACTGCGCCTTCAGTCAACACCACAGAGGGTTTGACTGCAGATCCTTCACACCCAAATGCAGAGAGAGGTGGGCTGATGGAGATTGCGTGGTGGCAGGCGAGGCTGGCCGCGGATCAGAGGCGTACCTGACTATCTCATTTGTCATTTTTAACTTTAGCAAAAATAAAAAAATAAAAATTTAAACATAGAAGCGGCTGCGATTGCCACAAAAACTGGAGAAAAAAAATCAAGAGAGTTAGAGGGAGATAGGGGCTGTGGGCTGCAATTGCCTCAAAAAAATTGAAAGAAAAAAAAAAACGAGAGAGAGGGAGAGGGAGACATGGACTGCGAGCTACAATTGCCTCAAAAAAACTGGAAAAACAAATTCGAGAGAGAGGGAGAGGGAGAGCCCCCGATTGTATACATCAAAATTAGGAAATAAAAATAAAAATCAAATCTTTCCTACATGCAAAGTTCATTAACAGAGTGTGAAATGAATCAAAAAAGAAACCCCAACTCTCTGCAAACACCTGGCAGCGATAGAAATTCCCAATTCATCGGAAGCCATGGTTCGATGAGGAGTTGTCGACCTATCCAAGGTCTGATTACGAATCAGTCCTTTCTCCGGTGTTGAGTTCTTTGGGGTTGCTGAAACAAAAGGGCACAACATCCTTTGTCGATGAGAATAGTCCTCTGACAATTAAATTGTCATCATTGATTCTTGTTGAAACTGTGTTTTGCTCGGGCCTGCTCACAGAGAAATTGTCTTTGCAAACTAATTCATGTTCGGAGCCAGCGAAGGATGGGTCGAAGACTGAACTTGAACTGTGTTCAGAGGAATGATTTTAGATCTGATTTTGGATTACTATAATGTGATCCAACCACAAAAACCCAACATCAAAAACCAGATTTTCCAATTATAACCCAACATCCAAAATCTAGGTTGAAATTTAATTTTGATGCAAATACCCGAGTAAATCTGAAAATTAAGATGGATTACAAAAAACCAACATCCAAATGGTTACATCTTAAACCCCAAACCTTCTTATAAAGGTGATAAAAAAACATCAAATTTTGGATCCAAAATCAGAAGACAATGCAAAATCAGATCCAAAATCACTCCAACAAAGTAGATTTTGGATTCAAAAATCAAACTTTTTAATAATGGTGATTGAAAAAATCAGATTTTGGATTCAAAATCAGATCCAAAATCAGAAGACAATGCAATATTGCTGATTTGAGAGAGAAAGATTAAGGATCGGGAGATCGGGCGTTGTTAAATGTGCCACCGTCTTGCCCTGCCAGTGCCGGGGCTGATCCGGAGAAAGGGAAACGATAAGATGGATTACAAAAAACCAACATCCAAATGGTTACATCTTAAACCCCAAACCTTCTTATAAAGGTGATAAAAAAATATCAAATTTTGGATCCAAAATCAGAAGACAATACAAAATCAGATCCAAAATCACTCCAACAAATTAGATTTTGGATTCAAAAATCATACTTTTTGATAAAGGTAATCGAAAAAAATCAGATTTTGGATTCAAAATTAGATCCAAAATCTGAAGACAATGCAATATTGCTGATTTGAGAGAGAAAGATTAGGGATCGGGAGATCGGGCGTTGTTAAATATGCCGCCGTCTTGCCTTGCCGGCACCGGGGCTGATCCGGAGAAAGGGAAACGGGGGATCTACCAATCTTGATCGGGGGCAGAATGTTGTTCGAGCGGTGTGTGATTTACCCATCCAGGCTACGGATCAGGAGGGCTGTCGATCAGGGGTGAGTGCCAGCGGGGGAAGTGCGATTTACCGGCCGAGGCTGCCTGCAGGACTCCTATGGGCGCGGGGTGGCGGCGGCTGTGGCGATGAGAGAGAGAGAGAGAGAGAGAGAGAGAGAGAGAGAGAGAGAGAGAGAGAGAGAGACGGTGGAGGTGGGGGTCGGGATCAGGATCAGAATAAAATAGGGAGAGAGGAAATTTAGGAAATCGGGTTTTAACAAACGACTATGATCTTAACGGCTTAGTCCTGATCTTGCAAGTGATGAACTGTAACGAAAAAATCGTGGCTGGTGATTGAATTGAGGACGAAATTGCTATATTTGGAGGGTCAAATTATTGCCTTGAATCAACGGCTGTGATCGCGAGAGAGTTTTGTCTAGTTAGCTTTTGTGTCTTTTTGTTTAGTCAGCATGAAGACCGCCGTGCCATGTTATATAGACTAGTAATGCCCGTGCCTGTCGGCACGCAAAAGATTTCGAGGGCGAGAACAATATTTCGCGGAAGGTGAAATTATTTCGAGGGTGGCAAAAAAATATTTCGATGGTGGCAAAAGACTTCGAGGGCAAGAACACTATATTTAGATAGATAACAATATTTCAAGGGTGGCAAAAAACCATTTCGAGAGTTGACAATATTTCAAAGGGAGAGAATAATATGTTGAGGGTGATAACAATATTTCGTGAGTGGTGATAATATTAAATAAAAGGATAAATTAATACATGTCGATGGGATAACTATCTCAATCGAAGTAAGCCAAGTAAGCCGTTGGATTCTGATTTGAGTCAAAAAGAGTTCAGAAAATGGATGCTGAACTTCAAAGTAGTTGGCCAAATAAATGAGACAGCTTTTAATCAATCGCTTGATGCCCTACACTTGCAAGTTCACGATGATAATAATTAGGATTTCATGGAAACAATATACTGTAGGCAAGCTAAGGGATATATCTAAAATTTGAACAGAAAATACTTTAGTTTACATAGTAGAACGCAAAGCAGTTCAAGGACCACAAAACAAACTTTTGACAGGTCGAGAAATAATGCATTCTTGAAGACCTATCATCCTAAATTAAACCAAAAAAAAAACAAAGAATTGAATCTTGTGCAGGAAAACTAAGAGACACATTAAATGTTGCATTTGAACTTTGTTGACCATCACTTGCATAAAAAGACTTCTGGAGTGTAAATCAGAATTATGAAGGCAGCCGCAAATTACATTTCTTTATCATCAAATCAATGCTTGAAATCTATGTTGCTCAAAAATCAGTAGTTACCTGTTATCAACGATCAACAAAGCAAAGCAACTTTAGTAAAATAAAAAATAAAAAACCCTCAAACAGAGGACAAAAATGAAAAAAAAAAAAGAACTTTGACAAACAACTCATTAAATTTAACAAAGAGGAAATTTTTTTTCTTTAGATACAAATAATGAATAGAGAAAAGAAGGAAAGAAAAGTACTGCATTGAAAAACTTCGCCGGTGATTACCTCATTATCAATGCAATCCATGGGGATCTCCATGTCGATCTCCCTTTCTTTCTGTCATCAATTCAGAAGGAAACAAAAAGGAAAAAAATTCTTTAGATGCAAACAAAACTGCAATACAAAGAACTTCAATAAAAAAAAAAGGGGATTTGTATTGAAAAAACCTCATTACAATACTCAATGCTCGTCTCCATGTCGATTTGCCTCGCTTCCTGCAGGTGTTGATTTGTATCCATGTTGATTGCTAGCCTCTCTGTCGATTTAGCAGCATGGTGTGGGACTGGGACATTGAAGTGTTGCATCCACACCGGATTCTCACTGTTGCTCACCACATAGGTGGGGCCCACTGCGACGCCGGCGACGGGGATGACCTCTTAGGGGTTGCTTGTCATGGAGGATAACTGATCGAGCCTCCCGCTTACCATGCACCCATATCACCACCACATCATCACTACCACCACATCCACACCTGCACCCATATCACACCACCACCACATCCACACCACTTCACATCACCAACAAAATAAAAGAGAGAGAGAGAGAGAGAGAGAGAGAGAGAGAGAGAGAGAGAGAGAGAGAGAGAGAGAGAGAGGCATACCTGTTGAAATCGCTGAGGATCTTGGCAAGGGGGCGGGTAATCCGGTGTCGGTGCTGGAGGAAAGAGGGGACAGCCGATCCGCGACCAAGCCAACCTTCCAATCCAACACGAACGACCGGCGACCAAGCCCGATCTCAGCCCGCCCATGGCGTCCGACCGCCTCCGGCCTGCCGATCTCCACCAATCCCCAATCGATTGTCGTCGCTCATCTGCCTCCGGCATGCCGATCTCCACCGATCCGCCTCCGGCTAGTCGATCCGCGACCATCGATCCGCCTCCAACCTGCTGATCTCCACCGCCCCACCCAAGATCTGCGCGAAAGAGAAGGAGCCCGAGAGAGGGGGCGATCGTACCTCTCGAGTGGGGGTTTCAGTTTGGGAGAGAGAGAGAGAGATCGGTGCCGTGAGCGGGGGCGATTGCACCAAGGTTTCCATTTGGGGACAGAGGAGCGAGCACGCGCGGGTGAGAGAGAGAGAGAGGTGCCGGGGGAGGGGTATCGCGCGATGGGGGAGGAAAAAAGAGAGATCTGGGCCGGGATGGTGCTCGCTCTCGGGGAATCGGACGGCTGATCTCTTTCTTGATCGATTTGTGAATCGGATGGCTGACAGTGATTTAAATTTAAGTTATGGTGTGTGAAACAGACGGAAATGGCTGACGATCTCTCTTGGTTTTTTTGCTAGTGCTTATGATGCGTACCGAATTAATGGTGGGAGGGGGACCAGTACAGGTGGCAGCCATAGAAAAATAACCCTTTGCAAGAAAACGCGTGAATAATTGAATAAATACCGAACATATCCCTATTTTTTTTACATGAAAGCCCTTTTTTTTTTTTTTTTGGTACTACCAATTAGACTAGTTAAGATCTTACAAAAGGGGGTCCCATGAGGTCCCTGTTACATAGGTCAATGACCTCCCGGCTAAAACTACTAGATGAGATACATGGCCTAGTTAAAACTCTAGCCCCTTTGGCCAGCAAGTCAGCCACTTGGTTGCCCTCTCGGAAAATATGAGTTGCCCGAAACGTGTTGAATTTCCTAACTTTGCGGATGCAATCCTGCACCAAAGGTTGGTCTGAGTCATTTGTGCACAAGGCCCGAATAATCTGATCTGCATCACCTTCAACCCACAGTTGGCCCCTCCACCCCGAGTCTTCAACACATCTGATGCCTTCCCATAACGCCCTGGCCTCTGTCACAAGAGCCGAGTGAGTGTAGCACGGGCACTCCCCGGTGTAGAGGATACCACCACTGCTGTTCCGAAGGATGAACCCCGCTCCCGCCTTCTCCAGTTTGCCGGTCCAAGCCCCATCAAAGTTGAGTTTGAGCTCTTCCCCCACTGGTGGTTCCCATTTGACTTGGACTTGATGCTTTGATAACGCTGGTTCCTGGGTAATAGAATGAAAATATGTGTTAGTTTGTATGAATTCCTCAAGACTAAGGATGACATTACGTGCCACTTGTTTGGGCTCTTCCCTGGTTCCTCTGAATAGTTCGTGGTTACGTGCGTTCCAGATGGCCCACACCCCAGCTATAAGTATTCCACCCCTTAGCCGGGCCCTGTTGCCGGATCCCAGTTCTTCGACCCACTCACGCCAGGAGTTTGGCTTCCACATTCCTCCAGTCAGAGATGCAAGAAGTCCCCACGTAGCAGCAGCTCCTGCACAACCAAAGATCGCATGAGATGCATTTTCATCCTCTGTAGCACACCGGCTACAGAGGGGAAGAAGGTCAAGGCCTCTCCTGAGGAGAAGGTCTTTGGTGGGTATGCGCTTGTGGATGAGCTTCCAAGCGAAACTCTTAGCCCGGGGGGGGCATCTTGTCTTCCATAAGACATCCCAAAGGAAGGGTTTTGGAATGAAGTCGGGGTTTGAGTTTGGCTCAACATCGAATTCATCCTCGCCTAGATGGTTCCCATAGGTAGACATAGACTCATCATTCATACCGTTGTCCGAAGACAAAATGTGATAAGCTATGTTGGTCTTGTAATTAGGTTCCTCGTTTGGGCCCCAAAGGATGACACTGCTTGGTTCCTCGCTTAACACCGGAATACTAATGATCTGGGCTGCCATATCTGGGTGGAATAACTGGCCCAGAACATCAATGTTCCAACCCCCATTTTCATCCAATAGATCGTCAACCCTGTTGACACTAGCAAGCATCATAGGATTCACAAAGGTAGGCCATTTGTCTAGTGGGATGGTGGATATCCAAGGCTCTAGACCCACCTGAAAATTAGCACCCACCCAAATCGGACGTTTTATCTGGTGATGTAACGCAGAGGTCCCCTGGAGTACAGCCCTCCAAGCCCTTCAAACGATTATTAAATATATATTTTTACAAACAGGTCCTTCTCGTATTTATTTCTTTCTGTACTTAATTACACCCCTCCATTTCGACTTCATTCAATCTTGGCCATTCCCATCTCCCTAGATGAATCTCAATCACCGTAACATTAATTTATCTCATCCACTCTTTTCTATCCCCCTCACAAAGACAGATCACGACCGTTCTTTGTACCCCCCACAAAACTGTAGCTTATTATATAGATAACAGCAAATCAAAAGCACCAAAGATTCCCGACATCATTCTGCGGTTCGACGGCCAGGATGGTCCCCGCGGTCATCTTCAGCACGTCCGATTCCTCTCTCCCCGACTCTTCAGCGCGTCGTCGGCGATCGAAGATCCCGGCGTTCGATCGTTCCGAGAGAACCAGGTCGGCCGATCGCTTCCCTCTGGTGTTTCTCGAATGGATGCTCCAGCTAAAATTCCAAACCCTAACCCTAGCGGTGACTGGTCAGTCGTCTCGCGCCGCCGCGGCGGCGGCAAACACAGCAAAAGAGGCCCTGGCCTTCATTCCATCGTTCCGCAGTTCGGAACCCTAACCCTAGGGCCTCCATCCCTATGGACCCCTTCGGATCCCGAGACCGACCCCGAGAGAGAATCCCGACTCCTCAAACGGATGCAATCCTCCATTCGGAGGCTCGAGAGGTCGCGGTTCTATCGTCGATTCCTCTCCCGGCTGCGAGAGCTACAGATCCAGGACGGCCTCTCTAGGGTTCGGTCCTCCGGATCCGAGATCCAGATGGTCGTGTACGGCATCGGGAGTATCGAGTCCTACGAGCGCCCGCGCCTCCAGCTCGCCCTCGCGGTCCTCCTCCGCCGGGAGCTTGGCCGGGCCGTCGGGTCCATGGAGGTGTTCGACCCGGTCCTGTCGGCTGCGGAGTGCGCGGTGGTGGAGGCACTCGGGTGCTCAGTGATCCGGTGGGACGAGCGGGGCCGGCGGGAGGCGACGGCCCCGACACTGTTTTACATGCCCCACTGCGAGGCGGCGCTGTACGACAACCTACTGGATGCAAACTGGAGTCCGTCGATGCTGAATCGGATGGTGGTGCTGGGAAACAGTTTCGGCGAGTACGCCCGGTATGCCGGGGAGCTGCGCAGCAAGATTGGTTCCGTCGCAGTGGAGGCGGCGGCAAGGCATGTGTTGGGGGTGAGGAAGTATGTGAGGGAGGTGGGGATGGAGGAAAGAAAGGCCATCGGAGATTCGGGAGAGGGAGGGGAGGATGCGGACGAGGATTCGTTTTTCAGGGCATTTCATGATATGAGCTGGCATTTCTTCGAGTTGGATGATGATATTGAAATGATTTCTATGGGGAATTGAATTGGAGGAAAATACCCTTGTTATACCCATTTTTGTCTTGCTGATTTGAATTTACTAGAAGGAAAAAAGATCAAATATTTGTGTTTTCAAGATTTCAAAGTCTTGGAACCATGTTCTCCAAATATCCGGACTCGGTTCTCTGCGTCGATTGATAATTTCGGCAATCATGATAAATAATTTAAGGTATTGCCAAATATACTTTTTATGAAAGTCATAGATTTATCGTATTTCTTAGTACTTCATGACAATTATTGAAGTCAGACCTACTTCATGACAAGTATACTTTTCTCTTTTGAAAAAACTCGTTGATTTACCATGTTTCTTAGTTTTTCATAACAATCCATAAGAGCTACTTTAGTTCTCTTCTAGAGTGTTATCATAGTGATTTATACGTATGCGTATATGTATGTAATGTGCATGTGTTCTTTATTTTCTTTCTTGATTGATATTATTAACTTTGGTGTCAGTCACAAGCCTAATCCCATCTATATGGTTTCTGCTTTATAGATTGAGTATGATTCATTCGAGTTTGATGTTTTCTTAACAATTGACTTAATCTAAATCATCTTATATGAAATTGTATGGACTTTGCCATATATCACAAAACCTTGAAGCTATCCAGTGCTTATGGAGATTTGTATTACTGGTTACACTGTTTACAATCATGCAATCTGGATATAATAGAGGAATATATTGTTTCCTTTTATTTTTGTCCGAGTTTGGATAACATTAATAGTATACGTATTTTCTATGAAGTAAATCATTGGAACGATAAGAACACAAGGGTTTATATTCCAAACGGAACAAGGATTGGCTACGGAAATAGTCCCACGAAATAAGAGGATTAGATTTTCTTCTTTGAACATTGAAATTTTATTGGAAAGGGTAGCTAATTGGTGGGTACAATGATGAGTAGGAGAAACAATATTGCCTGATTACACAAGAACCTAAATGGAAAGAGGAAATATCTAGGAAACTTGAAGATGGCTACAAGCTTATAAATATGTTGGGATGAATATTAGTATAGATGAAGTTTGAATATTTACCGATTATGATATAGAAGATAACATTATCTAGGAAACTTGAAGATGGCTACAAGCTTATAAATATGTTGGGATGAATATTAGTATAGATGAAGTTTGAATATTTACCGATTATGATATAGAAGATAACATTATTGGTGTTAACGGAGATGTGATAATCAATTAGTTATAAAATTGATCTTAGCAGAGCAATGTTAATATGCATGATGCTGTCTGTGCGACCTAGGAGCAGAATTGCGTAGACACTTGTGCAGTTGCACAATGTGTTGTGTGGGTTTTTTAAAACTTAAATAGAAATGCCAAAATGTTTAATATTCATAATAAACCAAAAGAAGCATAAAAAAACTTCCTCAAAAGATAATGAAAAGTTGTATATATTTCATTGAAAATGGTATTTATAGTGTATGCAAAATGATTCGAGTACACCTGTAAATGTAATGAAACAAAATATAAACTTCATTAGATATTTAAAACCAAAGCCAAAAATGACATTGTCTTCTGCACTGTCCCCGTGTCAAAATTGCAGGTTAGCTTGTCATTGTGTGAGTTTTCGCCTTCTATGTACTGTTCCTCTTCACCAGACTCCTCCTCATCCGTCCTCCTGGTCACTTGTTTACTTATGTTAGTGCCAGTGACGTTTCTTCTTTTATCTCCGTAATACCAAGTTTCCACCTTTACTAGATTCCTTCAAGGCTGGTACCGACCGATACGGCCGGTACGGAACGCTACCAACATATTTAAATTTTTTTGATTTTTTTTTCTCAACCGGTATCGGTCCGTATCGGCCGGTACTGGTACGTATCGGCTGGTACATATCGGCTCGGTGCCGAGCGATGCCGCGACTAATACCGTGATTTTGAACCTTGATTGCAACGTGCACCTTATGTGTTAAACTGGACAGAAGTCCTTGTTGATCGTCTAAAAATTATGAACTATGAGATGGTGCATGCGTTCCACCGGGGATGCAAGAGATCCACCTCTTGGCTTGATCCGCACTATTGCTTGAGTTCTTGAGTGATATGTACACTTCATGCCCAAAGTTTACTCTTCACTGGTAGTGGTGGATATGATCCTCCCAAGGACTCCTGAAGGAATATAGAATGGACCCCAGGGATCTTTACATGACACACACACAATCATAGAGGCCACATAGAGAGATACATACGAGCTCCTGATTTCTGGCTCACAGAGGTGATTCTCTTCCTTCTTCCCTATCCTTGTATGCCATTGAGATTCTGATCTCCTTTCTATAGAAGACATTGTCTTTTCACCATCAAGTTCCTACTGTAAACTTGCAGAAGGCTTCTAAGCTTCTTGGTCCTTATAAGCTTGCTGAAGGCTCGGTCCTTCTTGGAAACAGAAGATATTGTCCTCTCCATTGCAAAACGCTGACTCTGCTCATGGAAAAGGATCCAACCTCTGAAATAGAAAACATCATCTTCTGGAGGTAGAGATCCAACTCTAAGTTTGCAGAAGGTTCTGACCTTGTAAATAGAAGATAATATCTTCTCTATTGTAGAGCTCTAGATCTAAGCTCATATAAGGCTCCGGCCGTCTCTGAAACAGATGACGTTGGCTACGCCACCGTAAAGCTTCAACTCTACGCTTGTAGAAGACTTCAAGCTTCTCTGAAACGGAAGACAGCGTCTTTCTCTATCATAAGGCACCTGCTCTAAGTTAATAGTTGAGCCTTCTCTTCTGAGTTCTGATAGAAGACCCCTGACCTTCTCTATGACTGACTTTCCTCTTCCGTGTGTAAGGCTTCAACAGGACACTGTTATCTTCTCTGTAAACCTATGGCGTTAAGAAGCAAGAGATACTTCGATCTTCTTTCAAAACTTTAGAGTTTCACAAACATCTTATTTATTTATTTACAGAATTTAGGCTCATGCAATTGAGAAGCCACTCTCTAAGATTCCTCTAGCCTAGTAAGGAGCCTAAACTAAGAGGATAGAGCGAAAAATTGATATAGTGAATGCATCCACCTGTGACACATTATATGCCAAAGAGCTGAATTGTATTCCTCTTTATGCCAGACTTCAAGTTGATTATTTAGTATTAAGATGACTGACTAGATTTTGAAATATATGCTCATCATCTCATTCGAATAGCCACGAGGAACCATTGTATCTGTGGCTTTTCTGGGCCTCATACGAAATCTTGACCACTACCCTCTTCATCTCAGCTCTTTTTTAGTTTAGGTTAAACTTGGAGCGTTGATCCATGGTTGCATGACATTAAATTGTGCAACCAACAAGGTATGTCACCTTGCCCGCCAATTGCCCTTTTAGGGTTCTTGGCTTGCCCCTCTCTTGCCAGGTTGCGACGTCCGGTTGATAGTTGGTTGGAAAATTCTTATTGATCTTTCTTATAGTCGAGCCCCGCCTGATTGGACAAGACTTAGTGCCACCTGGTTTATGGAAGATTGGATTTTGCAATTCCATTGTGTTATTACCTCTTCTGGTATTTTGCAATTACCCCCCTTAACATTTTTGATATTGCTTGCCTTTCATGATGAACATGTGCTGCTTTTCTTTCCCCATTGCATTGTTTTGCCCATTACAGCAACAAACCAAGGAGGCTTCCAACCTAAAGGAGTATGCACCCGGGTTGTGTACCGCTGAGCTGATGGTACCATTTTAACTAAATGAGGGTGGTAATGGTGATTGATAACACAAGCAGTATCAAAATTTCAGATTTGGATCCAAGAAGCTGGGTCCGAAAACTCCACCTGTTTGGATTTGGCCGAGAAATGCAAAGTTCACGTGCTTTTCTGGCTCGATAGCGTGACATCGGTACATGAAACATGGCGTTGACTAAGCCAAAATAACCTGCACAACCTTGAGCTGTATCAGGGTTGGAAAGATAACTAATGTAGAACAGTTCTGCTCTCGGTTAATCGTAGAACGCGCCTCTAAATGCTGGACTTGATCCATATACTGCATTGTTTTTATCCCTGAAAGAATCTATATAGACTGTGTAGTTATTGTTAAAATCTTGTATTGCCTCATTTCTCTGGATTTCTCCTGAGTTGGTACATTCTCCGAGTCCTACGAGTGAGGCCTTCGATGGGCTGCGCTCATGCTTCAATGGTGCTGATCAATCTGTTTAAACTGTCAAGCGGGTTGCATTGCCGGTGCAATAACATTGATATGTGTGCCGCATCCGAGGCCTGAGGCCTTGTTTGGATAGGATTCTGATTCTGGGATTCTTGGATCCCAGAATCCCAAAACAGGGCTCCTGTGTCTGGAGCCTTGATTTTGGGCTCCTAGGAGCACATTTTGGGCTCTCCGAAGAAACACCTTCTTGGGATCCGGTTGTATCCAAATAGGTTCTCCGCCTTTTTTTAGGGATTCTGGGTTTCCAGAATCCCGGTTCTGGAGCCTATTCAAACAGACCCTAAAGACTCGATGAAAATACCGATTTGAGAGTAGGCGATTACCCTGTCTTCTATGGTAAGCCATTTCATCTTCTCTTGTCAACTAGACTGCCACAAAGAACCTTATTGGTTTTGTTGAAAAAATATCAAACCAATCATGAGCATGTTTAGAACATGAAATAACTGGTTTTCTTTGCAGTAAAGGAAGCCCTCAGAGAACTTACCCTCACAAGGACAAAGAGCCGTTAGCGGGTGGAGGTCCACTCGAGTGAAGACGGGGTGGGATCAGTTCTGATACTATGTCACTAATCCTGTACCACCTCAAAATAGGTATATGAAGACACGGATCTCCCACCCCTAATCGATCTGGGACTATCCGCTCAACATTGTTAGGAAAAGCATATTACCGAAGTATGCCGATGCTGGTTAGGGCTGCACTCTTGGGGTGATTTTGAGATGTTCTGCCACATTAGCATCTGATGAAAGTTCTTGGAGGAGAAAGGGGAGATGCATGCACTTTTTTTCAGGGAACTGCAATTATACATGAGTGATTTTGAGATGTTGAGATGTTCTTCCACACTAGTAGTGCCCGTACCTGTTGGCACTCTCCCGACCGCCTTAGGCGGTACTCCTCCTGCCACCTGGCACTAACTCGCCAGAGGAACTCGTCGCCTCTGGCGGCTATGGCCCAGGGAGCATCTAGTGAGATGACCCTCCCAAATTGACTACTATGAACCAAAACTTATATGTATTTAGTGGGTTTCAAACCTAATAAATCCATGAGCCCTTGCTCTAGCACCCTGCTTCTGACCACTTGGCCGGTCAAGCAAAGAAAAAAAAACCCTACAATAAGCCAAAAGTTAGGGCTGCCAACTTGGTCGGGTTGGAGGTTAATCCAAGCCCAATGCAAGTACTAAAATCCTCAACCCTCATCCAACGCAACCCAACCTCCAACCCGAGATACTCAGCCCAAGCCTGATCCAAGCAAAAATCTCCATGTTCTGGTTAGCCCAACTTGGTAGGACCCATCATTATTTAAAATTTTGACCTTTGACGATCAAAAACTTAAAAAAATAAAACCTATACTTGCTAGCGCTATCATGCAACTTTTGTTGCATTTCTATTCATTCGATTTATTAGATGACAATGTCTTTATTTGATAAGCAATAAACAAATAAATAATATGGGATGTGGTGTAATGGGTGGTTGGGATTACGACCCCTCAACATATGAGTACTCGGGATGGCTATGATTGTTACCTATACACCAGGCTCACAGATATACACGAATACTTGGGTTTTGGTTGGGTCGTGTTGCTCGATCCATCAATCCGATCCCAACCCAAATTCAACTCGATTTATATTTTTTCAACCCTAATCCAACCCAATCTTCAAATACATCATTCCAAACTTGTCCAAAACTCGGGTTGGGTCCGATCCAACTCGCCCAAGTTACGCACACCCCTACCAAAAATTACATGCCTTTAGTGTGTTTCAAACTTAACAAATCTAGATGTTAAGGAAAATGATCGGTGGTTGGGCTTGCTTTATGCGGTCATAGAGAAGAACATATGAGATAAAAAGGGAGTAAGAAGAAGAAAGCAAGGCATGGGGGGGAAAAGAGGAGTAAGAATAAAAAAGAAAGCCGTGGGGGCTGGGGCATACTTTTTGCCGTCGCGGTGCAGAACATAAGAGAAAAACATAAGAAACTTTGACATAAGTCCTTCTTGTAAGATGACTTCTAGCTGTATGACAAACTAATTTCAAAATATAGCTCAAGTCTATCCCATCTACCCCTCCTCCGTTGGACCTAACCGAACCCCCGCCCCTGCCACCGCCGGACCTAACCGAACCCCCCCCCCCCCCGGCCCCCCTCCCCCCCCCCCCCCCCCCCCCCCCCCCCCCCCCCCCGCCGGACCTAACCGAACCCCCCCCTCCCCCCTCCCCCCCCCCCCCCCCCCCCCCCCGCCGGACCTAACCGAACCCCTCGCCCCCCTCCCCGCGACCGATTGGCCTAACCGACCCCCCCCCCCCCCCCCCCCCCCCCCCCCACCCCACCACCACCACCACCTAATCTACAGGCCATGGGATGAACCCTAGACCTAGGGAACTCAATTGAACCACCTCGCCGTCGTCGCCTCCCCTGCTGCTCGCTGCTACGCCCGCCGCCGGAGCTGTTCCGAGGGTCGATGGGGTCGTCGGGGTCTAGCGCGAGGTTGCCGGGGTCGAGCGCAAGGTCGCCGCCGCCATAGCTGCTCCCGAGAGTGGAGGAGAAGAGAGCAGGGACCTTAGCTAATATAACAAATAAGTGTGTCCTGCAGCTAATATTGTAAAATAGTTCAGGACCTATACCGAATTTGCCCAAAAAAATATGGAAAATTTTATTCATACCCCATAAATCTGTAATTAGCCCCCATTTCCAACAAACTTGAACACACCCCATTTTTTTTTTTCATACCCCATTCCTATCCCAAAAATAACCTTCCCCCTTACAGCCCACCTTCAATACACCCCAGTTAAATAGCCCACCCCAACTTGATTATACCCCAATCAAACACATACCCCCCTTAAATATACCCCAATTATATGCACTCTTGAATACACCCCATTCTTAAATAAACCCCATGCAGTTGGCTGATACTTGCGGGCCAACCTGAACCCCACCCGAGTCCAACCCGAACCCAACCCGAATTTGGGCGGGCTAATCCTAGCCCAACCCGAATTATTTCTCCTCGACCCGACAGGACCCGACACGAAATTAGCGGGTCTGGGACAAGGCTAAACTGGTTCAGGTCGTAAACGGGTCAACACGATAGACCCGTTTAATAAACGGGTCGGGTCCGGGTTTAGGGTCTAGACAGGGTAGATCCGAGAAGACCCGTTTAGTATTCAACGGGTCGTGTCGGGTCGGGTCTACCAGCAATCCAATAGTATAATATATAATACCAGTGGGTCTTTCGGGTCAGGTCGGGTCAAGTCGGATTGGGTCGGATCGGGTCAACTAAATAGATCCGGGTGGTAAACGGGTCTTACCGGGTCTTATCGTGTCTACCTATTTATTAGCGAGTCGGGTACGGGTTTAGGATCTGGACACGATTAGTTAAACGGGTCGGGTCCGGGGCTAGGGGTTTTGGACACGACACGAAACTAGACACGACACGAACCCGACACGACTCATTGCCACCTCTAGCTGCAACTTGGGTGGGCCAATCCGAACCCAACCCGACTTTGGGCGGGTTAACCCGAACCCACCCTGCACAACCCGGCCAACCCGACGGGTTGGGTTTGGGCTAAGTTTAAACAAACATTGGGTTGGGTTGGGGGTACAAAAGACGCTGAGCAGCGGCTTTGGGGTTTGGGGTACAAAAAAAAAAAGGGCATTGTTGGTATTAAAGGATTGTTGAGTAAGTTATTGAGAAACGCTAGGGATGGGGGACTAATTACAGATTTTTTTTGGGGTATGAATAAAATTTCCCAAAAATATAAAGGACAAGAAAGAAGAAGGTAAGCCGCGGGGTAAGTGCATCGGACGGTCCTCCACAACAAGTGAACCATCACCACGTGAAGAGGAGTCGAGCTCGTCTGAATTGGACCTCCTCTTGTAATTCGTATGTGGCGATCCAATCTCAAGCCTAGTCGGCCCAACAATAATCAGTGTTACCGCCAAATAAAGTGCCCGCCTTTTATGGCCCAACAGGCCTAGTATTCATTCGTGCTTCACTCTGTAGGATTCCTTCGACCGTTACGAACTCCCCCCCAGTAGAAGCCCAGCCTTAGCCCAAACCTAATGATGGACGGTGATTAAAACCCACATTCATCGTTCAATCCAACGGCTGCTATTACTCTCTCTCTTTCTCTGTCTCCTCTCCTTCCCTTCTCCTCTACGAAGTCGGCTTCTTCTCTCTCTCTCTCTTCTCTCTCCTCTCTGTTTGTACCCTTTTTTCTCTTCTCTTTTATCTAATTTCCTCCTTCGTCCTCCTCACTCCTTATCCAACCCGGACTCCCACCCTCCCATCGGACGACCCACGCTTGTCCACGTCGTCATCTTCTTCTTCTTCTTCGCCTCCTCGCTCCCCTATATAAGCGACCGCCCCCCTCTCTCTCTCTCCCCTCCGTTCTGGCTTTCTAGGGTTTCCGCCCGAGGCCAAATCACCACGAATCCTCCGCCTCGAGATCCAATCTCCTCTCCAGATTTCGACGGTACGTAATATTCCCTCTTCGATCCCCATCTTCGTCGCATCTAGGGTTTCTCCTTTGATTCTCGATCTTTTCCATCTTTTTTTGGGATATTTTTAGGTGGTTTCTTTCCTTCCGGATTCATGGCGATTGTAAAGAATAGAATTAGGGTTTCGAGACTGGAGGGCGATCTATTGCCCGGGAGCAGGGGCAGCATCTCCGGCTCCGACGAGTACGACGACGACGACGAGGGGCTCCGGACTGGGTCGGAGACTGATGAAGACGACTCGGACGGCGGCGCTGCTTCTTCGGACGTCGACTCCGGGATGGGTTCGGACGAGCTTCAGTTGTCGGAGCTGGAGGAGCCAAGGACGGAGTTATGCCAGGTGGGGAGCGAGAGCTGCAGCATCCCGCTCGAGCTCTACGACCTCCCGGACCTTGGCGCTGTTCTCTCGTTGGCGACGTGGAACGAGTGCCTCTCGGAGGAGGAGCGGTTCGCCCTCGCGGAGGACCTCCCCGATATGG
The DNA here is from genome assembly GCA_947650365.1 of Chamaelirium japonicum. Lineage (NCBI taxonomy): Eukaryota > Viridiplantae > Streptophyta > Magnoliopsida > Liliales > Melanthiaceae > Chamaelirium > Chamaelirium japonicum. The sequence continues at coordinate 74,115,612 of OX393552.1, read as the reverse complement.
ACCAGGAGATGTTCGGCCAGACCCTCAGGGAGCTCTTCTCCGGCTGCAACTTCCACTTTGGCAGCCCGCTCGCCTGTCTCTTCAATCGGCTGAAGGGTGGGCTGTGCGATCCGAGGGTCGTGCTGTACCGCCAGGGTATGAATTTCATTGAGAGACGAGAGCATTACCATCGCCTGCGCAAGTATCAGAACTCCATGGTGGGGAGCCTTGTTCGAATAAGGAATGCCTTTCACGACTGTGCGGGGTATGGCATTGAGGAAAGGGTTCGGCTTTTGAATATCCTTAGAAGTCAGAGGCCTCTGAGTTCCGATAGAGATGGAGATGTGGGGGTTGAGACTGATTCGGGGAGTGGGGAATCTGGCGAGCGCTTCTGGAATAAAAGGTTGGAGATGAGTCGGCATGCATTGCCTTCATCAAAACCTTCCTTTGATGTTGTGTCCAGTGGGGTGGCTCCGGAGTTGGTGAGGATTGGGAAAGAAAACACCAAGGGTCTTTTGAAGGTTTCTGCCAAGAAAGCGCATATTGGAGCTGCGAATCATTACCCTTCATCAGTTAAGTCTGGCGTGGAGAAGAAAACTGGACCGCTTGTGCCACTGTTGGGTCATCCTCGGAAGGATCAAGTTACTGGATTTGACATTGGAACTGGCAGATGGGCTCGAAATCACATGAAAGGTCACGGTGAAGATTATGACGATCAGGGTTATGAGATCGGTATGCAAGGACATAAGAATGCATCACGAGGAAGTGCAGTGGTTAGGGCTGGCTTGCTGAAACAGGGGCGGAATCATGAGCTCCTGAAAGGTTATAAAAGAGAGGAGTCGGTTGGGTTTGGAGAAGAAGACCCCGAAGGCTACGTTGAGTCGTCTCATTATCATGGTAGGAGTAGGAATGCCAATCAGGAGGTCACTGTAGCTTCGTACGATCGCCATTCCCTTGAATCATCCAAGAAGACCAAGTATCCTCATGAAGATCGGATGCAGTATGTAGCGCTTAAAGGAGCTCATGTTGACTGTTCGGCTGGTGGTCATCCCTTGAGGCATAGTAGAATGCAATTGAAGGACAACAGCGAGTTTGAAACTGGTAAAAATATGATTGCTTCTGATTCAAAAGCTAGGTCTTATAAGACTTCTCCGGCACAGATGGGTGACTCATACTTCCATTCTGATCATAGAGCCAAACCATCACAAGAGAAGATGAGAAGTAAATTCGCTCAAAATGAGCGGATGGTCATTGAACACTCAGGAGACAGTACTGTTTTTGCTCAAAGTGAGGAGACAGAATCTGACTCATCAGACCAGGTCGGGGGAGATGTAGATATGAATCCTTTGTCGAGGAGGACGGGGTACTCAAGCGGTGCCATGGAGGACCTCCAGTCGGGAGTTGTTAAATCAGTGCACGACACTAAGAAGGTAAATAAATCTCGATTACTTGATGGAGGCGCAAGCATTCATACACGAGAAGTGAAATCGTACTCTACAAAAGGGAAGCAGAAAGGTACAACAAATGAGCTCCGCTACTTGCATGATGTTAAATTGATGAAGGGTCGAGTGCCACAACCTAGTGAGAAGTTGCAGCCGCAGTTACTGAAGATTTCTACTTTAGAAAGAAAGCGGAAAGGGGTGATCGATCTTGACTCTACTTTACAGAAGCCAAATTATATGCATGATTATGGTGGTGGAATATTGAATGAAAATAAGGATAATTTGAATTGGAACAGAAACCAAATGTCTTATTCTGAGACTACTGTGGCTGGTCATCGTGAAGTGCCTAATATGCCTCTATTAGGATGCAGTGCCATGACAAAGAAGCGGAAAGGGAAGGTGGATGATATGTATCTGGATGAGCCAGATGAACCTGTTCACCAACGGTTTAGTGCAATGAAGACCGAGGACCCGGATCTCTTCAAGAAGAAGGGGAAAAGGAAACCGGATGCTGGAAGTGGTTTCTTGACTGTGGTAGCACCTACACCTGAACCGGTTGTATCAGAAAGAGGACCAACAGATATTGAGCTGGAGACAAAGGCACAAAAGAAGCCATTTACACTGATCACCCCTTCTATTCACACTGGCTTTTCATTCTCCATTATACATCTTCTTTCAGCTGTACGAAAGGCAATGATTACTCCTCACATAGAAGATACCGTGGGAATTGGCAACCATCTTGACAAGGATGGGAGACCAAAACCGAGAAGGAAAGAGCAGAACAAAATGCTTGAAGTGGCCAGTGGCACTCACCCGTCTCTTCTTCATGAGAATATGGATGCTAATGCTTCAGAGCGTGCAGAACAAAATGATTTGCCTTCTCTTACAGTTCAAGATATTGTCAATCGAGTTAGATCCAACCCGGGAGATCCTTGTATTCTGGAAACACAGGAGCCACTTCAGGATTTGGTCAGAGGAGTTCTGAAGATATTTTCATCTAAGACAGCACCTTTAGGAGCAAAGGGGTGGAAGGCACTTGTATTCTATGAGAAGTCGAATAAATGTTGGACTTGGATCGGTCCAATTTCTTCTAGTTCATCTGATAATGATACTGTTGAGGAGGAAACTTCATCCGAGGCATGGGGTATTACCCACAAGATGCTCGTGAAGTTAGTTGATGCGTTTGCTAATTGGCTCAAATGTGGTCAGGAGACGCTTCAGCAAATAGGAAGCCTTCCAGCACCACCTATAACAATGTTACCGAACTTAGATGAGAAGGAAAGATTCAAGGACCTCAGAGCCCAGAAGAGTCTGAACACTATCAGCCCAAGCTCTGATGAAATGAGGGCATATTTCCGGAAAGAGGAATTTTTAAGATACTCTGTTCCTGACAGGGCCTTTACCTACACTGCTGCTGATGGGAGAAAATCTATTGTTGCTCCACTAAGAAGAGGCGGTGGCAAGCCGACGTCAAAGGCTCGTGACCATTTTATGCTGAAGATTGATCGCCCACCACACGTCACTATTCTTTGTCTTGTCCGGGATGCAGCTGCTAGGTTGCCCGGAAGTATTGGAACCCGAGCAGATGTTTGTACTCTGATCAGGGATTCACAATATATTGTTGAGGATGTCTCTGATGCACAAGTTAACCAAGTTGTTAGTGGGGCTCTAGACCGCTTGCATTATGAACGTGATCCTTGTGTACAGTTCGACGGTGAGAGAAAATTGTGGGTTTATCTGCACAGAGACAGGGAGGAGGAAGATTTTGAAGATGATGGTACCTCATCCACCAAGAAATGGAAAAGGCAAAGGAAAGAGACAGATCCTTCTGACATGGGAGCAGTGAATGATGTGAGCTATCAGGCGACTGAAGATCCAGCCGCAGGTCATTCGTCTGCTGGATATGATCTTAATCCAGATCTTAATGTCGAAACATCATCCTTCCATGCAGGGGAGAAGACTCATCGTATATATAATGGTTTGAGGTCCGGTGTGGACAACACCCAGTCATATATTGATTCAAGACAAGGTGGCAGGAGCCAAACCAATCCCGTGAGTTGGGAGGCTCTTAAGTTGAATTCTTTGCATGAAGACAAATTAATGTGTCAGGAGAACTCCACGAATGAAGATTTTGATGATGAAGCATTTAGCAGAGAAAGGCCGGCGGGGCTCTTGGGTGCAAGCTTTTTGTGAGAATGGATGACCCATGACCACTGCATGCACGTTTATATTGCTAGGTTGATCTAGGTAACCTTTTTTTTTTTTACTTAGTCACAATGTTATCCTTGTCTAGAAATTACATTCCTGAAGATTATATATTAACATATGATTTTTATGCACCCAGTGACTGGTTGATATTGATACCCACGCAACAATTCATTGATGTTGCTCGAATTTGATGTGATTACCTGGTTTTTTTGTCCATTCTTGTATCACTGTCAATCTAGGTGATAATGTCAAGGGGCACATTCTATAGATTACATGCATACTACATAACTAAGTAAATGCATGCATGCAGACATACTTATGTACACATGTACATACGTATCAACTGCGCACATGTATGGATGTATGCAAGTAAAAATATCTTATTGATCGTCATGTGTATTGATAGTGTTAGCCGTGTACTTAATGTCTATTTCATCCTAATTCTCGAGAGGTGTTTTTATTTGTTTTGGAAAAACAAATGTCTGTCAGTTTTGCCAATCAAAGTATAGTGTTTCTAGACTTCGCACTGTGATTGAGAGGACATGCTTCCACTGAATTTGGGAAAATCTTATATATGCATCCTTGAAATTTGTTCTACTGGTACATGGCTATGGTGTATGTTCTAAGCCACATTCTCCTCCTTATGCTGCAGTTGTTATGGGGAGATGTGCAGGTTTCTGCCCAATGCGGTATTGGTTTCTTTGTTCCAATCAAGCCCATCAACAGTCTCAAAGGAACCAAAAAGTTCTAATTTTGACTAGTGACTTCTTCATAAGTTTTGACATCTGAAAACCATTTTCCTGTTGGCATCTGCCATATATGATTCACCAAATAGTGTGCGGCAAAGAAATTCTTGCAGTGAATGTTGCAGCACGTAACTTCCTTCTGTTAATTTGGCTGATGCTGAGTCAGTCCTAAGCTTGGTCTTGTTGTGAACTTCGCTTATCGATATAATCATATAAATTTAATTGTGCCGATCTCTGATGAACAGGGTAAGACTTGATTTTCATGGTTACGTATCTTTTTGTCACACTGTATGATATATGCCCAGTTATCTTTCTGTTTTTCTATTTGCGAACAGTTGAAACTAAAGGAGCAATATGGATGAGTGTGCTTGGGTAAATGTGCATGTGTGCATTCATGCGTGTCAATAAGGTCGACTTTGACCATTTTCTGGGTTAGGCAATTAACAACAGATAAATAGATAGGAAGAGGAAAATCACTTTGTGGTTCATATTGACTTGGAGATAGCATATGATGAGTACGTTGAGAACGATTGGATAACCTTCAAGAAGTTTGATGTACTGGATGGGCATTATGAGATCATTCATGACATATGTGAGGGAGCAATGCCTAGTGCTACAAATAGTTGTGAGACAAGTAAATCCCAGAGCTTAAGCTCTTATTTATTTATACTTATAAAAGGTGAATTCACGGTTGCTTATATTTAAGAGAAGGTATCATGTTTCATGTTATAGGAGATGCTATAATTTTAAATTGGTGAAATATGACTTGTGTCAGTTATATAGAATGATGGTGATCTCTAGAGATTTTGAGTCTATTGGTTGAAGTAGAATAAGATCATCAAAACTAATGGCAAAGAGATAACCTGATGTTGATTGAATCAAAGAGACAGCTTTGATGCCAAATTGGTGCATGAGAGAAAGGATTTGGATGCAACAAGAGCAAGAAATGTAGGATTTCCTTAACAAATCCAGATCTAGGACAACAAATTGCAGCGACAAAGCTCGTATTCAATGGGATTGGCAATAGTAATACTTAACTAAGACAAGGGGAAATATGAGAATAGATCAAAGAATGATTTAGCTGAAAACTGGATAAATTCATCCAAAGAAACATATTGTTTACCGGTGGCTCCTGTTGTTGTGAGAAAGGCTTCACTAGAACATCTCCAATTATACCAAACACATATAGGAGAACATATAGTTGAAGAGGAGGATAGTAGAAAATATAGTTGACACCGTCAATAGCAACTAGAAGATGATGAATGATGTGATGCTACTAGAAGGTGGATCAAAAGTTTAGCTGATGTAGCACTTGTGCAATTCTAAACTAGTATGCAAATTTAGGAGATAAGTAGTTGGATATTCCAACAATTCGTAAATATAAATATTAGCCTATTCCATTATCAATTTCAAGTATTTCTCCGCTAGCAACTAGCAATTGTTAAGAAGGCATAATTGCATGTAGGTAGTATGAATATATCGACAATTTGGAAGTTGAGAATCCTCCATAGGCTAGGGCGGTGATGATGTTGGTGGTTGTTGGGGGAGATACTGATGATGATAATTATGGGGGAGAAGTTGATGATCACGATGATGGTTGTTTGCTTATTGATCAATCCCTAAAGCAAGAAAAATTAAGATCAAAATCTGAATAAGAGTAACGAAGATTCTGGCTTACTCCCTGGCTCCATCTCCCTTCACGATCCCATCTCAGGTATGTCCAAAGCTCTAGGCTTGAATCTTTTCATTCATTTACTACAACATATTGTCTAATGACGACCACAAGATGTTTAAGTATCAATTATCAAAATTCTAATGGCTTAAAACCCAAGACGATAGCACCTTTTTAGCATGGGTTACAAAGGTAAAAAATAATAAAATAAAAACCTATAATGTCAAATAAAAATAAACCAGGACCCTACGGTAATGTGCCAGCATACTAAGTGATTCCTCCAAGCCATGACCCGATCAGATCAGATGGGATGCCCTCCTACTACAGCGGGTATAAACTTATATATATGACGCTCAACTAGGTTGGTGTCCCCACCATTAGCTCTAATCATACTTAGAACACAATAGCCACTATATAAATGATGCAATATACCATCAATGATGGAAGCTTGGTTTTTGAGCATAATGTTTGTGATGTTGTCGTTTCGTTGTTGATAGTTTGGGACTAGTCAAAGGAAGGCTTATTAATTCACCATAGTGTTTTGATCAAGAATCCGTTCGGGGTGTGGCTTGGTTCGGTTAGGTAAAAATCTTAACCAAACCCTTTTGGACATTTTGTTCTGTTTTGGTCTGTCTCCTCAAGCCATAATAGGGGTCTGCTATAAGACTCCTAAGAAATATGAAGTTGGTTATTTAGGTCATAATTAATAGGATCCTAGGTCTTATTATTAGGATCTAAATTTATTTCCATAATTTCCTACTAAACAGAGTTTCATCATGACTTAAACAGACAAAAAAATAGTAGTGAATGTGGCCTTATTAAGGGGAAGTTGTAGAGGAGTCCCATGAAAATCCCCTCCCAATCGGTACGTCGTACATATTGAGAAACATAAAAATCATGAGAAACAAATGATATTATAGGCATTAAAAAAAAAGAAAATCAGAATTTCTGTTTTACTGGTATTGATTGTCCTATTTGTCTTCAAATTTAATTACATTCTTGTCGAGAATAGTATTGTATATGAGATCGAATGTAATAGATGAATTGTCCCCCCTGTTAAGAAATATAAATTTTCAGCTTTTTGCTGGGAATGTCAGCCCCTTAGGTAAAATCATGATCTTTCTTTCCCCCATCATGGTACTGTGAACAGATTTTGTGTTAAACCTCTGATCTGGCATCATCACTATGGTGTCCGCCTACATCAAAATATTGACTATGCCCTTATTTTCCCTAGCACCCTTTCCTATAATTCTAAATTATAAGTCATAGGCTTTATTTTGAAAACTGCAGCGGTTTATGACTTCCCAAATCGGCCAATAACACCTCTCCACTCAACTTGCATCATCTTGGTTTCCAAAACCACTTTAAGCAAATTTGTTAACCAAAATAATATGTCTTCTCTCATAATATTTAGTACTTCCTTTGGGATGCTATCGAGACCTGATGCCTTCCTCCTCTGTAGTCTTTTTAAACCTATGTTATTTTGTCACTTGTGAGGAGCTGGTCTCCTGAATAATTTTTAACCTTCTTTGCTACTCACCCGTGGTCTCCTCATTCAATAATTTTGGAGAGACGTTTCATTTATCTTTATCTCAGCTTCCTTTACAATAAACAAGACTGCCTCCCTTTTGTTATGCTTCATATCCTTTATATCTGCTGTTTTATTTCTATCCATTCTTGTTATGTATCTTTCTCCAGCTTATTTTAGTTTTAAAATCAGAAGTATATTGCCTATTTAGCTTTACCGACTCCTTATCTACCCTTTCTTGAAGCTATTTTAGTAAGATAATTTTTGTTCTTGATTTCATGCTAAACACACTTTGTTTTTCGTACTTACCAGATCTTGACATTCCACCACTAAGTTTCCTTAAAAGCACACCTATTGAGACTCCCATTCCTTTGCACTTTGTTTAACTCATATATTTCCTAATCCAACATTCGATTGTTGTATTATTAGCATTCCGTCATCCCTCAAGCACATTCCATCATGCCTTTAACATTTGCTTGTTGTACTATTAACATTCCTATTTTGGATTCTGAGTCCTAGGCCTTCTTTTGTTCGACCACCTTTTTCTTCTTGCTCCTAATGGTGATATCCACTACTAGTAATCTATGTTGCGTTATCAAGCTTCATCATAGATAAACCTAACAATCTTTACAAGTCCCTTTTTCTTTTTCTAGGCAGTCAATGGACTATCTATGATCTATTGGCAATACTCACTTTATGAAATAGTCCTCTCTACTTAATTTTTTCTTACTAGTGCTAAATCATTAGCTATGATTAAGACAAGGATTGCCTCTCTTTATTCATCTTTTATCGCGATACCTTTCTCCATGCACCTCAACATAACGGCTAATATCAATATCCTTTTCCCCTTAGGATTCATTGTAATAAGGTGCACACCTTTGGCCTTTTTCTTTGATTTTCCCCTATACCTACTAATAGTGGATAGGCATGAATTACATGGCTGATTTCCTTTTAACAGCTGGCTTAATAATAGTTAGGAGTCTGTCAAGCACCCTACGTATATCTAACATATCCTTCAAATCTTTTTATGCAACTATTCCTACCGTATTCCTATTGTTATTTTACCATCCTTATATCCGATGTTTGGCTCCTACCTATTTTGTATCATATAGCCATGACCCTAGAGGTTTTAGAATTTGATGAATTTTGTTGAGGATGATCAACATGGCATAGGGTAGCATGCCTACCAAGTTTTATCAAATTCTGAAACCTCTAGGTTGGTTTTGCACAAGGTTTCGCATATAAGAGTTTCTCACTGGATCGGGACCCATATATATATATATATATATATATATATATATATATAAAGAGAGAAAGAGAGAGGAATGTTAATGTGAGCTATGAGCTACGGAAGGAGAGAATGAGCTACGGACATTTTGACCATCCTAGAAGTTTTGAAATTTCGTAAAAATTGGTGAGTGTGTTCTCTAGGGTAACATGATCATCCTAACCAATTTTTAAGGAAATCCAAAACTTCTAGGGTCATCAAATGGTAGAAGCTTTTTCTACCGTCCGTAGTAACCGTTAATTTTGCTTCTACCATTTGATGACCCTAGAAGTTTTGGAATTCCTTGAAAATTGGTGAGGATGATCATGTTACCCTAGAGAACACACCCACCAATTTTCACGAAATTCCAAAACTTCTAGGGTGGTCAAAATGACCGTAGCTCATTCTCTCTTTCCGTAGCTCATAGCTCACTGTAACATTCCTCTCTCTCTCTCTCTCTCTCTCTCTCTCTCTATATATATATATATATATATATATATATATATATATATATATATATGAGAAATGCTATAATGCGGCATGCGGTAAGTGCGGCATCGCACTGCAACCGTCTGATGCACTGGTGCGTGCATGCGATGCACGCAGCGCGTGCATCAGACGGCTGCGACGCAGTGTCGCACGTACCGCATACCGCATTATAGCATGCCCCTATATATATATATATATATATATATATATATATATATATATATATATATATATATCTAAGAAGCACTGACACTGGTACGGGGACACGGGTTCGCCGACACGGCAAATCCTAAAAAAGGACACGGGTACGGTGGGGACACGGTAAAATAAATTTTAAATTTATATTTTATGTGTGTTTGCAATTCATATATATTTCAATAACCGAAAAAATCTCATAGAAAATAACTAAAATGAAAATTTAATGCATACTGAATCGCTATCGTTAGTTACATCCAGTCCGATCGGTGAATTGCAGACAGCCTGAAATGGTATGGAAAATAACGGTTGTGTTTCAGTTTTGACTTCAACCTATCTGAAACCTCAGAGGATAAAATAAGTTAAAGCCAAACCTGAATCGTAACCATCCATCATAACCATCCTGACAAGTGAATCACACTTAGGCCTAAATGGCATGCAAAAGAACGACTGTGCTTCAGTTTTGGCTTCAACCTATCTGATCCTCTGAGATTATAATCTCAGAGGATCAGATAGGTTGAAGCCAAAATTGAATCACCACAACTTGTAACCCGACCCTATATCGAACAGTCCGTCAACCTGCAGTGTCCCGAGTGTCCGAGGAGTGTCCAACCATGTCTGGCTCCCGGAAGCACGTAGGACACGGCACATGTGTGTCCGGTGCGTGTCCGGCGAGTGTTCGACGAGTGTCGGTGTCCGACACGGGTACGGGAGGCCTGGGGAAGTATCCGTTCTTTATATATATATATATATATATATATATATATATATATATATATATATATATATATATATATATATATATATATATATATTACAGTGAGCTGTCGGTTTAGAAAGTGAGCTGCGGGTATTTTGAACCCCCTAGGAGTTTTGAAATTTGGTGAGGGTGTTGTCTAGGGTAAGATGATCATCCTCACCAATTTTCATCAAATTCCAAAACTTCTAGGGGGGTCAAATGGTCGAAGCAAAATCTGACGTCCGCAGTCACCGTTTAAATCTGTAGATTTTGCTTCGACCATTTGACCCCCCTAAAAGTTTTGGAATTTGATGAAAATTGGTGAGGATGATCATCTTACCTTAGACAACACCCTCACCAAATTTCATCAAATTCCAAAACTTCTAGGGGGGTCAAAATACCCGCAGCTCATAGCTCAACGTAACAGCCCTCTCTCTCTCTCTCTCTCTCTCTCTCTCTCTCTATATATATATATATATATATATATATATATATATATATATATATATATATATATATATATATATATATATAGAGAGAGAGAGAGAGAGAGAGAGAGAGAGAGAGAAATGCTATGTTGCGGCATGAGGTAAGTGCGGCATCGCACCGCTGCCGTCTGATGCTATATATATATATATAGGGTACAATCCAGTGAGATATGAGAGATATGAGATAAATTTGAGAAACCTATCTAGTGGTTTTAGAATTTGATGAAAATTGGTGGGCATGCTCTCTATAGTAGTTGATCATCCTCACAAAAAATCATCAAATTCTAAAACCTCTAAGGGCATCAAATGTTAGAAGATTTATCGACCGTCCATTCAAACCAATAATTTGAATTGTGTATTTGCTGCCTCTAGAGGTTTTAGAATTTAATGATTTTTTGTGAGGATGATCAACTTGCCATAGAGAGCATGCTCACCAATTTTCATCAAATTCTAAAACCTCTAGATAGGTTTCTCAAAGTTATCTCACTGGATCGTTATCCTATATATATATATATATATATATATATATATATATATATATATATATAGAGAGAGAGAGAGAGAGAGAGAGAGAGAAACAAGATGCTACCTTTGAAAACAGCGTTCTTCGCTACTTTGATAGGTCGCCGATGGCTATCAAAGCCTTGAACGACGACAAATGTCATTCGAACTCATAATCGGGAGGTGTTAGAAGTCACCGGAAGTGGTTGCCGGGTGCGGATGTCCTCGGTGGTCACCGGATGAGATGGGGTGATGAATGAACGACTCACAATCGAAGTAGTCACAAAAGTCCTCTATCGGTGGAAGCTGATAGGTGGTGTCAACGGAGATCACTGGTGGACATGATCAAAGGTTGTTTATGTTGTTTTTGGCCGGAGATCACATGTGGCGCGGCCGTGGTGGGTTGTCAAAGCAGCAAAAACGGTGCTTTGAGAGGTAGCGTCCCGGCCCTCATATATATATATATATATATATATATATATATATATATATATATATATATATATATATATATAGAGAGAGAGAGAGAGAGAGAGAGAGAGAATAAGAAATTCTAAAAAATCAGGAAAAATAAAATAAAAATATTAGGGTTTAATTTTAGATTTAATTCAACTCAATTTTTAGTTTATTTAACTTAATTAAAGTTAATTCAACTCAATTTTGAAAAACTCTTAAAATTCTTATGAACCCATCATAAGAATTTGAGTTAATTCAACTCAATTTATGTTAATTCTACTCAATTTTGAAAACCCCTTAAAATTCTTATGAACCCATCATAAGAATTTGAGTTAATTCAACTCAATTTTGAATTAATTCCATTCAATTTTGTATTAATTCAACTTAGTTTTGAAAATTTTTCAAATTCTTTTGAACCCATCATAAGAATTTGAGTAAATTCAACTCAATTTTGAGTTTATTTAACTCAATTTGAGTTAGTGCAGTTCAATTTTGAGTTAATTCAACTCAACTTTGAAAACCCCCCAAATTTTTTTTATTGTACTGTGTAAAATTCAACTATATTTTTGAAAACCCCCAAATTGAATCAGGTAAAAAACTGCTTAGCCGTCAGGCGGACCTCTAGGGACAACCGCCCGCCTAGGGGGTCGCCCAGAGGTCCAAAACGCCTAGGCATTGCTTTGACTACTATGGTTGGAAGAGACTTAAAAAGTTTTAAGCAACCTTTAGAGTATGTGACATTTTCTTTGCTATGCTGCCTGCTGCAGTGATGTCTCATTTCCCTCTTTAGCTCATCGGTGCACGTTCGAGCGAGTAATATGATCGGAAAATCTTTCGTGTTTCTCACACTAGCAAGCGCCGCACTTCTGATTCCAAAGAATCATTCTAGTCTTAGATGATTGATAAACCTTTGAAATGATTTTTCGAATGACTTCTCTTGAGCTAGATTTTCCGTCTCGTCCGCCTTTTAACATCGAAAGTTTGAAACTTACTGATCTAGAAAATGTATTTACCTCGCCGCCTGCCGGCATGGTTCATCTGCTGATTGTTATTCCAACATCAATCAGGGACATCCTGACCTCACAGCTGTCTGATGCCTGACAGTCGAGGTGTGAGAGATTCACCGGTTAGGGTGGGTGGCTGTGATCCGGTGCCATGTCAGGATGTCCTTGATCGATGTTGGAGTAAGCATTTCCCTTGGTATGTGCTGCTTCATTGTGGATATGCTGCTTCAACATTTCCCCATTGAGGTTTCTGACAAGTGATGATCAACTGGTTTGATATCGCAGGGTCAGAAGGCCGACAGATACTCTAACCATTGCTTTGCTTCGAGCGTCATGCCTGGATTGAAGATGCGGCATTTTTCATGTACAGATTGGTTACTTAGCCAGGAATTGTGTGATGATTAGCCGGTGTCAGGCTGTCGGGTGGGGAAACCTGATCAACGCCCTCGCACGCGGTAATAATGATGTCATCCCAGCAAATAAATTTCAATTCTATAAACAAAGTTTCCATTCTTTTCGAACCGATGATGAGGTGTATATTTGTGTGCATAGTCGATTGAAAGCTTTCAATTCTTTGCTTCCATGTCTTAAAAGGTCGAAATATTAGCCGGAAAACAGAATGGAGCTTGGCTCCTCGGCGATTCGTCCTTTCCCTCGTTGAAGGAGAACCTGAATTCCTGTGAGATCAAAGCCGGAAGTTCCTGGTTGAATTGGACTCCAGAAACTGAATGCCATGGAATGGGAAATTCATTGATGCTTTGCTTTCTTGATGATTGTCTCCCCCGTGGGTTGCTGACGCTTTGGGGGCGACCTGTGGCGATCCCAATTCCATTGGCCACGATCTATGGCCATGAGATGATGACACCACCAGCAACCACCTCCTGCCGCCGCCCTCTGCAACCGGCCAGCTCCTTGCCGGCCACCTGCCCGTCGCTGCCAGCGGGTGGTGGCCCACTGGCGTTGGCGGGTGGCCTGTAGTTGGTGGGGTGGTGGTTAGCAGGCGGTGGCGGCAGGTGGTGTGGCATCCACCTAGGGAATCCCATGACCATAGATCAAGGCCATTGAAATATGGATCACGATGTGTCGTTCCCCAAAACGTCAGGGATCCATAGGGAGACGATCATCAGTGGAGAGGGATAGAACCATTACCAGAATGATCCTAGTCAGACTGGACAGTCCATACCTGCACGAGTCGGGCTACATTCCACGCTGGGAGGAGGGAGGGGGGGATTTCAGCACAACCGTTGTACCATACAACGGTTGTGCTGAAAGTTTCCCCGACTCCTACGCCTGCTCCCTATTTAGGGAGCTGAATGGGTAATAGGGAGGGACTTTTGTGCCCGGCTGCCGAGGTTTTTTTCCAAAATGACCCCCAACTCCCATTTGTCCAAACTCACCCTGCTGACCACCTATACTTTTTTAAGGACAAAAATGCTCTTAGCATAGCACTTATCTTCTTCCTTTGTGAAATCTATCAAGTCCCCAACACAAGTCATTTGCGTCAGACCTTGCGTTCGTTGCGTCAGACCTTGCGTTCGTTGCATTGGCCATAGTACTTCGTCAAAAGCAACAGCAAGGCCAACGCAATATATTTGAATTTGATGTGTTGGCGATAGTGTTCTGTCGAAAGCAACAAAAAACCAAAACAACATATTTGTGTTTGTTGTGTTGATCATGTTGCTTTGCCGAAAGCAACAAGAAGACCAGTTGCGTTGGCCATATATATTACTTCGCCGAAAGCAACATACAGTATTAGCGACATTTTTGTCATAAAAAATCAAAATATAAATGTGCGGTTGTTTTCGCCGGCTCGATTGACGTGGCAGCGTGTAACTGGTGGCTGAAACCCACTAGCGATTTTAAAATCTTTAACAGCACCAGTTGCACACTGCCACATCAATCGGGCTGGCGAAATCGGAAAAACCTTCGGGCTGAATAGCATTTCTCTAAAAGTAATGCAAAAGGTAACAAGTGTTGGGTTTGAGCAAAACATGGCTTTTGAGAGTCATTTGGGGAAAAACCTCCCGGCTGTCGGCCAACCAAGGGTTGAACCAGTGACCCGTTATGAGGCAATGGTAGTAAAACCTGATTGCACTACTCTGAACCCTAGAATCATAACCACCGAATTGGGAAATTTCGGTACCATCTCATTTGCGTCTGTTGCGTCAGACCACTCTGATTCACTTGTGTTTGTTGCGTTAGACCGTCTTCGTTAGGGCCATCAGTCCCTATGAATTTCGGTACGGTACCAAAGTCGGTACCATAGATTTTCGCAAACATAAATTCTAAGAATTGTAATTCTTAGGAACTGCTACCTGGGAGTTCGAAAAGAACACCCATCTTTTCGATACAAATCGGTCTCCATTTCCTATTCGAGAAAATCTGTCAACCAAACGCTCCCATTTGCCTATCATGTGAGGGTTTTCGACCCATTTCCCATTCCCAAGTGACGAAAACCCGCCAACCAAACAGTTCAACAAATTACATAGGTTTCTGAAGCATTTGAATAAAGTTCAACAAACAGTTCCAAATCTATTATCATCTGTCTTTATTGCAAATAATGGATCAATAATACCATTTTTTACAAATCAAAACCTGTTAATAAAAAAAAAAGAAGAGGAAAGTCTCATCAAGCTTGATTTGAATCCTTTATATTACATCTATATATCATGCAATAAATCTTCTTCACACAGCCAGTTCATCCACGGAGAAGAAACCACCAACAAAATGGATACTGAATGAATACACGGAATCGCTTACATGGCGCCTACTCTGTACATGGTTTCACCAACTGCGACCGTATTTTTGAACTCCTCGCTCTTAGTTGATTGCGGTGAGAGGAAGCCTCGCGTCTCTCAAGGCCTGTGCTCGAGGCGACTCGTACCCCCCGGAAAAATGTTTTGCGTCGCCATTTACCTGCTTAGATCCGGACTTCGCTTCCCAGAACGACTTCAACAGCTCCTCAAAGTCCGGTGTCCTCAGTTCCTCGATGGACGTCACAGTCGGTAAAGTAATCGACCGTTTCCTCGGCGTGAAACAAGATGGTTCGTCCAACTGGTCAAATATTTCAGGCAAGTAGCCAATAAGCACTAGGATGGCATCGGATTTTTTTTCCCCCATTAATGGAGAGCAAAGCAAAAATATCGCTATATGCTGCTTACCACGTATTCTTCTTCCAGGCACTTTCCTGCATTTCCTGTGATCTCCACGATCTTGTGATAGTGCCCACCCTTCAACTCTCTTAGCTCCTCGCGACAGGGGACAATCATTGAATCGATGTTTGTACATGCATCATGGTCGAGTTTCAAAGAGCCTGAACAAAGAATAAATTCACGAAACATCACATGACTGAGGAAACTAATCACCCAAAACATCATCGAGTCGATAGCCAAGATGATAGAATTTTCTGACCGTCCATCAACCCTCCAAGATTGGTTACGCAGTTTAAGCTCGTACAAAACCAGTGAGTACAAAATTATAAGCCAAAGAACATCATCCTAAAGAAAACTATCACCCAAAATATATGAATTTCCTTCCTTTAGTGCGCTTCAAGATGTTTCTAATAACAAAGCGAAAGGAGAACAATACTTACAGTCGATGGAGGAAAGAAGATCCTTGTTTGCAATGTTAACGTCTTCGAGAGCACTTGAGGTAGCAGAAGACAACTTAGCACGTAACAACTGGTTGGCTTCAATTCCACTCCTGCAAAAATCAAAGGAGAGAGAAATTACACTTTGGCATTGACCATTTAACTTTAATTGCCTGGCAAAGTGCCCATTGCAGCCATTCAACACATTTCCAAGCTTATACAAGTAAGATCAAGCTTCAATTACCTGACAATAGAATCTACTGATGCTACATTTGCTTCCCCAAGGCTCAGCATGGAATTTTGAGCATCCCTCCATTGCTGAGAAGCCATTCTTGCCCTTGTCATGCTGTCAATTTTTCAAAAAAAGAATCAAAAGCAAGGGGGATAAGAGTCATGACGTATATGCCTAAAAATATTAAAGAAAATCAGTTGATGCTCTGCAATAAGACTCTAGTTGTAGTAGTAGCGGTTGGTTGCCCATACCAGTGTTGGAAACCTTCTTCCAAGCAACATCTGCCTTTCTCGACTGCAGCAGTATCCTCAAGGTAGTGGCTTTCAGTTTCTTCCATGTAAACTGTCCATTGTTCTTTAACTGAAGAGGTGAAATTATGTGCGGTGGACATTTCTTTTTGTAGGTTGCTGGTTCTATCAGCAGCACTAGCCCGTAGATTGTCAACGGCTGTTTGGACCTATCAATAAGCATGTATGGCATGTATAAGATGGCAATGACGTCATCCATAGTGAACTCATCATGATAACTACACCAAGGGCACAGCTTCCATGGAGTTAATTCCTGAGTGTTGCTGTAGAATTCAGATATGAAAGCTCCTCAAAACTTTGTAAGGGAACATAGAATGTTACAGTTCTGTAATATCTGTTTCCTATTGATGTTTCAGATATGCTACGTGTCCTATTACAGTCGAGGATTATCAACAAGCATGTATAAGATGGCAATGACGTCATCCATAGTGAAGTCATCATGATAACTACACCAAGGGAACAGCTTCCATGGAGTCAATTCCTGAGTGTTGCTGTATAATTCAGATATGAAAGGGTCCTCAAAACTTCATAAGGGAACATAGAATGTTACAGTTCTGTAATATCTGTTTCATATTGATGTTTCAGATATGCTACGTGTCCTATTACTGTCGAGGAACACAAGAGGGATCACTTTAATACTTCAAAGAGCAACTTCAGTTACGCTGACCCATGGTTTTTCGGTCGAAATGGTGAAATTTTGCCAAAATATTTTGTTTTCAGCCGGGACCAAAACAAAATGCAGGGTCGAAACCAAATTTCGCCCAATTACGTTGGATTTACTGAATTCTGTCATATTTCGCTCCATTCCGGCTTGAAATGGTGAAATTTTTTCATCACTTCTGTAGTTCTCAATAAGATGAAAATTTACATAAGAGATTATTGGACGGACCAGGAGCCCAGACATAGTGGCACTCATACTCCACCCCCACCAAGGGTCGTTCAGATGATGACATCGAGTACCCTCCAGATATTGACACATAAGTATTGATAGACGGTCGTAGATTCGAGACGGACCCAACGAGAGTGAGCTGAGAGAGATTGGATGTCAAAGCAGTTTATTCATGATGCCTAGTGCCAGTGGACCTGGTTTGTCAACCATAGTTTTCAGTGGTACATCAGGGGATAATGACGCTGAGATTACTTGGACCTGGTTCGTCAACCATGATGCCAGTGCCCATGGACCTGGTTCGTCAACCATCGTTTTCAGTGGTACATCAGGGAATAATGACGATGAGATTACTTGGCCGAGTAATTACTTGGACCAGAGGTTTCAAGTTTTTTTTTTTTCAGTTTAGTTTACTAGTGGGATAATGACGATGAGATTACTTGGACCTGGTTCGTCAACCATGAATCCAGTGCCCATGGACCTGGTTCGTCAACCATCGTTTTCAGTGGTACATTAGGGAATAATGACGATGAGATTACTTGGACGAGTGATTACTTGGACCAGAGGTTTCAAGTTTTTTTTTTTTTTTTCAGTTTAGTTTACTGGTAGTCCATTTTGGTTATGCAAGCTTACTATGTGTTTGGTGTATGTTTTTTGAAAATAATTCATGTAAATACGCATACACAACTATGAAAGACTGAAATGTGGTCACCAAACATGGTGAGCATACCACACAAAAGTATAAAATCAAAGAGAGGGGGACGTCGGCCGCACGCGAAGGAGCGACTCCGAGGACATCGAGTTCCTCGAAAATCATGCCCCTAAGTCGTGCGACGGTTGAACCCGGGAATCTCGGTCGCACAACGGTTACAGGAGAGCAGCCCACACTCCCGAGATTCATGGTTGACAGATAAGACAGGAAACGACCCGGGCCGTAATTACAGGGTGCCAACCGCATGGCAAGTCACCCCCACGCAAGCAGTTGAGCACATTGCGGGAGCATGTCGTCAACGTCGTCTCGTGCGGAGCGTTCCAACTGTCATTCCGGGATACTATAAAAGGCGCCCTACCCCTCAGTGAAAAGAACCGAATTCTGGAGAAGGTGCTGTCCAATTCTTCCCTGAGTTTTCAAAGATAGAGAGAGATTGCAGAGGTCGGTATTTTGGGTGACCGATCCTCTTAGGGTGTAATTGGGTCAGGGTGAGAGATTGTAAAGCCGTTTTAGTGCATTCTCGCCCTGTCCTGTGGTTTTTTCCCCTTCGACGTTGAGAAATGGTTTTTCCACGTAAGCCTGGTCCTCTTTGTTCTTTGGTGTGTTAGATTGTGCATTCCAAGTGAACCGTCTGATCCAAGTAAAAACCCCCCACAACCTTGGCGCCGTCTGTGGAGTCTTTGAGATTTCCTACCAGAGCTCTCAACTGTTGACCTGTGGGTGTCATCCAGTCTGAGTCTACCTGCAACTTGCCCGAGGCTACCGACCGACCTGTGGGTGTCGACCGACCATTAAACTTAGAAGTAATCACAACTACTGTACCCGTTCGACTTCTCAGCTCCCGTCCAATGCTAATGATAATCGGTCAAACTACAAGGGGTATGTAACTAGAACTCATAGAAGCTCAAGGCCACATTCACATTTTCAAGGAAAGGCTCGTGACCTATGTATGCGACAAATTTGAGCCAATGCACTAAATGTGACGGTTTGTTGACTTTTTAAATTTTAACTTTTTCTAATTTTAATTTCAATTAGCCACAAGCTCCTTCAGAATGCAAAATCATCTTTCTTACCTATGCACATGAGATAAAGTACAATGCATGTTTCAGCGAATGATTTCAAACAGGTTCTCAACTTTGTGACCTTCATATGAATGACCCCGAATAAAGACAAAAGATGTTTATATTTTTTGACATTAAGGATGAGCTGTTCATGTGTACCAGCCTTTTCTTGTTTATATTAAGGATGACCTTCTATGAGCTGTTCATGTTTATATTTTTTGACATCAAGGATGACCTTCTATGAGCTGTTCATGTTTATATTTTTTGACAAGGATGAACTGTTGACCCGTGGGTGTCATCCAGTCTGAGTCTACCTGCAACTTGCTCGAGGCTACCGACCGACCCGTGGGTGTCGACCGACCAGTAAACTTAGAAGTAATCACAACTACTATACCCGTTCGACTTCTCAGCTCCCGTCCAATGCTAACGATAATCGGTCAAACTACAAGGGGTATGTAACTAGAACTCATAGAAGCTCAAGGCCACATTCACATTTTCAAGGAAAGGCTCGTGACCTATGTATGCGACAAATTTGAGCCAATGCACTAAATGTGTCGGTTTGTTGACTTTTTAAATTTTAACTTTTTCTAATTTTAATTTCAATTAGCCACAAGCTCCTTCAAAATGCAAAATCATCTTTCTTACCTATGCACATGAGATAAAGTACAATGCATGTTTCAGCGAATGATTTCAAACAGGTTCTCAACTTTGTGACCATATGAATGACCCCGAATAAAGACAAAAGATGTTTATATTTTTTGACATTAAGGATGAGCTGTTCATGTGTACCAGCTTTTTCTTCCTTGCACCGGAACTTGCAAGCATCTCTGCCACTTTCTCTACTAGTTGTCTTTCTTCATTTGCAGCACACTCCTGCAGACATAACATGTATCACTCAAAATATAGCAACAGGAGCCATCTAGAATTATCTTCCACAACCAAACAATTTAACATCACAAAATGGAATTACATCGAACTTCTTTTCAAGCTCGCAGAGTTGTTGGTCTTGCACATTTTGTGTTTCTTCCAAAATCTTGCTCAACTTGGATACATGAACTTCTAGAGTATGGAAGAAATTAGTGGTAGTGTTTGAGATAGATCGTGTTGTTCCAACAGCTCTTAGATGTCCCTGTTTTTGGTGACAAATATCAATTAGAGAACCCAACTCAAGCAATAGAACACCTTAATTAGAAGTTTCCAAGTCTCCAATAGCTACCAACCTCACGTTGCTGCCTTGCAAATGCAGCTAGTTTATCCTCTTGGTTAGAGAGGCTATTTTGGAGTTCACTAAGCAGTTGATCGGCCACCAAAGCAATTCCTTTAAAACACTATTTAACAAGAAAAAAGACTCTAAACTTTAGAGATGATGTTTTAATAAAAAGAAACACTAGGGCAGGAAAAAAGTAGTACTTACATCCTCAAGAGTTGACGAGTGCATTAGTACTTGTGAATTCAATTTTCCAAAAGTTGATTGAGAATTCTCATCAAGTTCTCCTGCTAAAACATTCAATGCACTTATCCCAGAGCCGTACATGGATTTCAAATTTTCAACCCGTCCTCGAAGCTCCTCGGTAAACTGTGTGCAAAAGGAATGACAGAAAAAGAACGTGAATATTGTACTAGAACCATATGATGCTTCTATTGTTGAAAGAAGGCCGACGCCACACGTTTAATTGCATCCTATTTATCAAGATAATGCACCTCGACTTTTGTAGACACAAAAGATTGCATGTCTTCTTCCATTTCTTTCAGTTGATTTTCTTGTTCCATCACAGCAGTTGAGACAGTTTTATGCAAGTTATCCAGCTGCTGAGTCAACTCAGACCGGAATCTCTGGACAAGAATTATGTTTCCATCTTCTATCTTATCTTTACGATCTGAAAGCCAACCATAGATATCAATGTCAGTGGTCAGTGGCAATAGTCACACCACTCAACATCTGTTAACCAATGTAGTAGTCCAGACACCCAAAAAATATGGTGTTTCTTCAAAAGTGAAGATACCAACCAATTTTCGAAAACAAGCCAGAAATATCAGATGCTGCATTCTCTAGCTCGGAACGAAGCTCATTCGCTCGCTGTACGAGTGCTTTCTCTGAAAAAATATGCAACCAAGTGTCATTATCTGATAACAAGTCAAAAGAAAAAAAATTCTGACAGCAATATGATTTCAAACTATCTAATAAAGACATTAACAACCATGTCAGGCGCACACAAATCCCATCTATGGTATCGTGTAGCCCTTGTCTCAATTTCAACTGGGCTATAGATCTCCCATACAAATATCTAAGGCGCACACACATCTTAAAAAATTATTCTCTGTAATAACAAAGTGTATGTCATGATACTAGGGGGAGAAAGCAATTGATCTAATTAGCATTTACATAATACGATACAATGGACAATCAAAACTCTCTCAATTGTTATTGACGATACCCACAGGCATGCCCCTACTTTCTGCAACATACGAAGTCCCCTCTTCTTGGATAGCTGTTTATGTGATGATAACAGGGAGAGAAACATGCATATGAAAGTATTCAAAGTAGAGAGAGAGAGAGAGAGAGAGAGAGAGAGAGAGAGAGAGAGAGAGAGAGAGAGAGAGAGAGAGAGAGATGGATCTCCTGTATAGCATATATGAAAGTAGGGGCATGATATGAGAGAGAGAGAGAGAGAGAGACAGAGAGAGAGAGAGAGAGAGAGAGAGAGAGAGAGAGAGAGAGAGAGAGAGAGAGAGAGAGAGAGATGGATCTCCTGTATAGCATATATGGAAGTAGATAAAAGGATTCTTGAAGTGGCAAACATGCATATGCCCACAATGTGTATTATACAGAAAGAATTTGTTTCAGAATAACAAGTCAGGCAAGTGTATCTAGAGAGTATGCCGGTTTTCGCTCACCTGATTTGAGGAGATTACTTATCAAATATTCCTTTTCTTTTATTGTTGAGTTCGCTTGTCTATATCTTTCTTCTAGGTCAAGTAATGCAAGTTCAGTATCCTCCAGCTTTTTCTGTACCGTGGGAGCAAAAAAGAAATAAATGTGAGTTCATCCACACTAGAGGAGGTTGTTATTCGAACAGTGAAAAGGTATCTTACCTGTGTTTTTTCAAGTTTCTCGCTTAACTCGGCACATAGTTGTTGTTGGGAACTGTAAAGTTCTTGAAGCCCAATTAATTGCTGCATCATATAAACTAGAATCATCAAATTTGTACCAAAAGATAGATAGCAGATTCAAGTCATGCAAAGAACCTTATCCTTCGATTCCAAATCAAGTTCCAAGCGCTCCAATTTCTCTGTCATGGCCTGAATAAAAATATGAAAATGATTTGGCCATCTTGTTAAATGATTTAACTTTGTTTAATCAGAAGTGTAATCACAAACAAACCTTCTTCTCAGCTTCTTCATGCAGGTAGCGTTCCTTTGGAATGTATATGCCATTCTTCTCCCTTGTAGCATATACCTCTGGGCAGAGATACAAAGTAAATGAGGAACAGCACAACCAGTAAAAATTGGTCACATTCAGATGATGATCGAACTCTCCATTAGAGGAAATTGGCTTGACAACAAAACAAGATTATCCACCAAATAGAAGCATTTTCAAACTGACTCGTTGACCTATTTGGAACTCAAGTGACTAGTATTGCACAATTGGCCACTGTGATGCCAACTGTTACGCACACAACCCGGCGATCCGTTGAGTCTAACCGGAAGCATCATGCTTAGAATCGAGGATTGCAGCCCTGCGAAGATTATGCCCAAACGTAGACACAAAGGATTTGATGCACCCACACACAATAGTACGAACAACACAAATAACCGACAATTAAGGATTTGGATTATCACTCATCAAGAAATTACAACCAAGCAGTGGTTCACCGTTTGTTGGAATCCCACAACCTTCTCTCGATATTCTCCTCTCAAAACACCACAAACACACAGAGTAGAGATCAATTCCACTATTCCAAGAGATTCAGAGATTTATCGAAGGATTCCAGGGGATGAAAGCTCCGAGGTAGAAGCCGAGGTAGACGTCAATCGAGGGGCCGAAGATGAACTGAAGAAAACCAACAACGACGAGAGATCCGAAGATAAACCTCTTTTCTCTCCTCCATCTTCTTCTTCTCTTCACATTTGTTTCTCTCTCCCTTCCTTCTCTCTGGCCCTAAACCGGGTTCCCGTTCTTCTTCTCTCCATCCCATCTTCTCTCGTATACAACCTCTTGTTCTCCCACGACCGCACGTCTCCTCTATTTACTGTGATACCATGGTCATCAATAGAAGATGATTCGTATGGCAATAGGAGTCCTAATATGACTAGGTATTGGCTTGGTCTTCATCTAGGTACACAGGAGATAAACATGAAGCTTTTCAAACTCGTCTGGGACTATATCTCCTAGGCCAATACCCAGATAACACATGATTTGTGTGGCAATAGGAGTCATAATATAGCTGGGTATTGGCTTGATCTTCATCCAGGTACATAGGAGATAAACATGCCTTTCAAACTCGTCTGAGACTCAATCTCGCAGGCCCTGGCGAAGTTGCCCTATATGGCCTGCCAGTACTCGAGACACTAGGACGAACCTGCCGGGTGAATTTACCAATCGTACTTCCTGCCTGCCAGCACTCGGGCAAACCTGTCGGGTGCCCGAGTGAATCTTCAGACAGTTCTACCCTTTGGGTCTGGCTTTTACAAGCCAATTGTTAGATACCCCTCACACCCCAAACCCCGAGTCGTAAAGGGAGGC
Source organism: Chamaelirium japonicum (assembly GCA_947650365.1). Classification (NCBI taxonomy): domain Eukaryota; kingdom Viridiplantae; phylum Streptophyta; class Magnoliopsida; order Liliales; family Melanthiaceae; genus Chamaelirium; species Chamaelirium japonicum. The sequence continues at coordinate 74,091,366 of OX393552.1, read as the reverse complement.
CACAACGGGTAATATTAAACGGCCAATGGGTGCCCCTCTTACGATGTGGGACCGTTGGACTATCTCAACACCTCCCCTCACACGGAGCTTACGTGGCAAGGCACAATTGGTAAGGGCGCACACAGAGCACGAGACGGGCCCAGCTCTGATACAATGTTAGATACTTTCAAGCCCCAAAACCTGAGTCGTAAGGGGAGGTCCACAATGGTTATATTAAGCAGCCAATGGGACTCAGGCTGGCTGCAGGTTCGAGTTGTTTTCGGCCGAGAATTGATTGGTTTTTGGGTCTCTCATGGGTATGCATTTGCCCTCTTATTTAAGGGGAGCAAGGGTGGCCCTAGGGTCAGATTGGTAGAACTCTTGGGATCGTCGACGATAGCTACATGAAGATCAAGATCGTCTACGAAGAGTTTTCACAGGAGAAGGATAAAGGATTCGAGGGGCGCCGATGCGGGCTCCCCTCGGGTTCTTGAAGGCTCATGGTGTTGGTGACAAAATGGAGTTTGGCTTTTTGATAGTGGGCTGAGAGAGCGGATTGAAAGACAAGGAGAGAAGGGAAACCCGATCTAGGATTCGACACAAGGAGAGAGAATAAAAGGAAGAGAGAGAGAGAGGAAGACAGGGAGGAGGAAGAAAGAAGAATGAGAAAAAAGATGCGGTGTGCGGATCTTCTTCCAAGTTCTTCGGCGCGTCTACCTCGGCCTCTATTTTTGTGTAGGCTACTACGACGGGCATGACTTGAGAGCTGTCAGGTAAATCGTGTGCATGACCCGGGTCGTGCGCATGACTTGAGAGTTGATCATGCAGGCGCTGCTCCAGGTCGTGCGTGCGATCAATCGACATAAAAGTTGGCGAGTAAACTTCAGAGCTAATCGTGCACACGACATCCAGATCATGAGCACGACTGACTCGGGATGGTTACGGGTTCGAGTTGTTTTCGGCCGGGATTTGATTGGCTTTTGGATCTCCAATAGATATGTGTTGCCATCTTAAGGGGAGCAAGGTGTCCCTAGTGACAAATTGGTGGAACTCTTGGGATCATCGACGATGGCTACATGAAGATAGAGATCATCTACGAAGAAGATGTTTCGTCGAAGAAGGAAGGAACCGGGGGGCGTCGGTGCGGCGCTCCCCTCGAGCTCTTGAAGGCTCATGGTGCTGGTGACAAAGTGGAGTGTGGCTTCTCGTTAATGGATTAAGAGAGCGGATTGAAGGATAAAGAAAGAAAGGAAACCCGAGAGGAGAAACGACAGGGAGAGGAAGAAGAAGAGAGGGAGGAGGAAGAAAGAAGAATGAGGAAGAAGATCCGCACACCACATCTTCTTCCAGGTTCTTCGGCGCATCTACCTCAACCTTGACTTCTGTGCAAGCTACTACAATAAGCACGATTTGAGAGTTGTCAGGCAGATCGTGTGCACAACTTGAGAGCGGATCATGCGCACGACTGGTCCAGGTCGTACGCGACTAGTTGTGCACGCGGTCAATCGGTAGAAAAGTCGGTGAGTAAACTTCTGAGCCGATCGTGCGCACGACCGACTTGGATTGGCTACGGGTTCGAGTTACTTTTGGTCGGGATTTGATTAGTTTTTGGGTCTCCCATGGGTATGCATTTTCCCTAGCAAGGAAATGGTGGCGCTCAGGCTGGTTATGGGTTCGAGTTATTTTCGGCCGGGATTTGATTGGTTTTTGGGTCTCCCATTGGTATGTGTTTTTCCTCCTCCTATTTAAGGGGAGCAAGGGTGGCCGCACTAGGGTTAGATTGGTAGAACTCTTGGGATCGTCGACGACAACTACATGAAGATCGAGATCGTCTACGGAGAAGAGGTTTCGCCGGAGAAGAAGGAAGGATCCGGGGGGGCGCCGGTGCGACGCTCCCCTCTTGAAGGCCCATGGCGTTGGTGACAAAGTGGAGTGTGGCTTCTCAGTAGTGGGTTGAGAGACAAGGAGAGAAGGAAAACCTGGTCTAGGGTTTGACGCAAGAAGAGAAAAGAAAAGGAAGAGAGCGAGAGGAACAAGAGAGGGAGGAGGAAGAAAGAAGAATGAGGAAGAAGATGCAGTTTGCGGATCTTCTTCTAGTTGCTTTGGTGTGTCTACCTCGGCCTCTACTTCTGTGTAGGCTCCTACGACGGGCACTCTCATCTCTTGAAGATCTTCCAGTATATCTGTATTTCTTGGGCGGGTTCTCTACTTCGTGGGTGTTCTGTGAGAGGTGATCGAGAGAGGTTTCTGGGGGTCCGACAAGTGGTGGCCCACTGCATGATGTAATGGTTGCACCCGGCAGATCACCGAATGCGCACGAATCGACGAGGTCCGGACTCGGTGTCCGCCCAACTCTCTGTCGGGAGTATCGGGGGACCCAGATACCTATGTAACAACATCAAATACCAAGCATAGTCCCCATAACATTTTTCTTAAATTAGAGTCCACTATCAAGTTGAATATAGAAGTAAGTAATTTATGTGTCAATTGCTCGTATTCTTGCAACGTTTTTATTGTATTTGGATCTTGAGGGGTTCAAATTGGCCAGTCAAGCTATCCCAATTTTATTTCAAATAACCAATTGCCAGAATATAGTTATGGAATTATGTAGGCCTTGTTATTCAATGACTCAGAAATTCAATTAATGTGGCTCAAGTGCTATATGTGCTATATGTGCTTGCGCGTGCGTGCGTGAGCAAGCGAGCACGCGGGCGTGAGAGAGAGAGAGAGAGAGAGAGAGAGAGAGAGAGAGAGAGAGAGAGAGAGAGAGAGAGAGAGAGAGAGAGAGAGAGAGAGAGAGAGAGAGAGAGGGTGTTAAAAACCTTGTTTAAGACGGTCAATTTCAGAGTATAAATCCTTGATCATTGCAGATTTCATCATCTTCTGATTAACCTGGAAAACATCCAAAAAAATGCAGTTTTGTCTGTCAACAAAGGAAGAGAATTTGGCTTTACACACAATCAATTTACGCTGAACTACTGACCTCTGGCTTATTCTTGATATTTTTGGCACGGTGTGCATAATCCAAAGTACTTAGTGTCTCTTCCAAACAGTGGATAGAAGGTGAAATGGTGGCAATAATGCAAGTTTTTGTTTTCCCTCCCAAGGATTCCCTCAGTAATCTTGTCAATTTGCTATCTCTGACAAAATCAAACTAAGATCTCAGCCAAAGTTGCATCGACACATCACAGAACCAAAACAGATAATAATAATCAAACTATTATTATCAGGATCACCTGTAAGGAATATGGCCAGAATGCTCGACAAGAGCATTAATCACACGACCAAGCGTAAGCAGGCTTTTATTAATCTCTCCAGCTTCCCTCGCTCTGCCCTGCATTTCTAAATATCCTCAAAGCTATCCCCACATAATTGATTCTAAAATTTAAACTTATACAAAATTTTATTCCAAATTGAAATAGATTGAAAGTTTACCCACCTCTCTAGCACCAGACCGTGAAATGTTCTCCGAACCAGCAAGATCCACCAGATTAAGCTTTCCACATTTGATCATCTCTTCTCCCTCAGGAGTACACTCCTTGATGTGGATTGTGATCGAAAATATGGAGTGAGACCGGCTGCTTTGCTTGTTAAGTAGGGTCTCTGCGGTACGCCTTCTTGCAGAGCCTTTCTCCAGTATTTTGTATATCTCACTAGCCGTGCAAACTATCTCCTCTTCTAGGCCTCTGACGAAAACACCCCCCTTCCCATCTTCCATGAGAGCTATAGGCTTCTTGGACTTGTCATCAGAGAATTTCGATTCGTCCGGAGCTAGAAGATCCGTTATCTCCTCATTGTATAGTTCGAGAAACGTGACTTTCATACTGTACTCGGCATTCTGCGCCTCAAGTATATCAAAGATTTGTCGGACGGACCGTGGGATAACACCCGCATCACTTGGAAACTCTCCATTCTACATTACAAACCAATCATGATTTACAGGACACGAGAGGAATGCATCGACTTCGATGTATCGACATTTGAGAACAAAAATTACCTTAGTCTTCCTCCCTCCTCCTTCCATTGTATAAGTTTTTCCCGTGCCCGTCTGGCCATAGGCAAAAATGGTGCAGTTATACCCTTCAAGAACCTCATTCACAATAGGGGAGATGGCGTGATTGAACAAATCCTTTTGCTGGGATGTCGGACCGAAGACCTACAAAGAATCATCAGCGGTAACGATATTTTCCATCATTGAGCTAAATTCCCATTTCAGTAGAAAATAAATAAAATTATCGAAGAAGAAAAAACTCGCAGACCCTGTCGAAGGCAAAGGTTTTGTCAATTTGCTTGTTGGCAATGTTCTGAATGGCAGAGACTTCTCGCCGGGGCTCGTTGCAGTTTATGACCACCGGCGTGTGGACCCTCAGCTCCTCCTCACTTAGAGGTCTGAAACAAATTAAAATTACAAAAAAAAAATTTAAGACAAAAAAAAAAGAATAACCAAAATGCTTTCATTTTTTTTTTCTTCTTTTTCTTATTTCTATCTATGCCCAAAGAAAGTTGATTCATTTTTCTTTTTTCTACATAATGTGCAATCCAACTGCAAGAAAATTCAAGAACTAGGAGAAAAATTAGATTTTTTTTTTTGAATCTTTATGTGAGTGTGGAATCTGTACCTGCATCTGAGGATGACTTGAACATTGACCCCCTTGTCCTTGTCATTCTTGCTGCTGGGATGCCCATTCCCATCGTTGGATCGGAAATCCCTCCCCACCTTATCGCTCGACCGGGGAGTCTGAGATGGAGACGACGACACCGACGACCCCCCTTTCCTGCTATCCATCCCCCCACGGCTCGAGGAAGACGGGAACCAGCACGCGAGACCCGGAACCCCCTGCGACGAAGGGCCAAAGAACAGTAAGAAACCGAATCAGAGCCTGACCCAAGATTCAACATCGAATTCCGGGGAGAAACCCTAACTCGGAGCGACATTTTTTCACACAACAAAGAGATCTCCGATCACCGACTCCAAAGCTTCAAATCCGCCGAAAAACTCAACGAAAACTCACGACGGCGTCGGCGTCGGACGTATAAAAGCCCAGATACGGGAAATCTTTGTGGCTTCTAGGATCGAGAAGCAGGGAAAAAGACGGCGATGTGCTGCCAAAACGAGCGAGAGCGACGAGAGAATGTGGAGCACAGCTTACCTCGGATTGGCGGACGGCGATGGCGATTCGCGAGCTCTACGAATCTAGAGAGAGAATGGAGAGAGAGAAAGGGTTCTTTGGGAGCCGGCGATGAGTGTGCTCTGATCTCTCTCTCTCTCTCTCTCTCTCTCTCTCTCTCTCTCTCTTGAGTTTTGGTGGAGATCAGGAGAATGAGCAACCGGTGACGATCACATGTACATTTGAAAGAAATATTTTTTGTTTTTTTGACGGTAAACTGTAACCGTTTACTGACGGAGTTAAGGAGCCGTTAGGAGCCCGATCCGACCGTTAGAACTCCACCAAATCACGATTTACAGCGGAGCTGGCACCTTTGCACTTTCGCTTTCTTGTTTTTCAAAACGAGATTTGATCAAGTACGGCGTCCCGTTCGAAAGTTGACGCATCAAAGCCGTACGATGGCTGGCAGGAAGACAGGTGAATGACACTCAGCCTGGACTGATGGCTGTGATGCGTCACCTTACATACGGGACGCCGTATGAAACCATACTCTCTTAAAATTAAGTGTTTTTTAAGGGTAAATTACACTTTGTTCCCTCAAGTTTAGCTCAAAAACACTTAACCCCCTCGTATAGTTAAAAAACTTCATTTTGCTCCCCTTCAATTCAGTTTTAATCATATAAAAATTAGAAAAAAATTGACGCTCAGCTTTGACGATCGATAATTACGATTGGCCAGTGGCATTACGCCACATATACCAGACGAGGGTAAAGTGATAATTTGAAGAGACTGAGGAGATCATTTTTATTGGTGGGTTCAAATTAAGACTATCCTCATCTAGCGTATGTGACGCAAAGCCACTGGGCCGAACATAATTAGCGGTTGCCAAAGCTGGCCGTCAAATTTTTTTCTCGATAAAAATCACCAAATGAGAAAATTAAGTAGTTGACAAAAAGGAGTATTGTGCTAACATTTTAAACTTTAGGGTGTGATTTGGAAAAAAACTACAGGTGTTACATGCTTTTTAGCTAAAATCTCAGGGGGGCAAAGTGTAATTTACCCTCCCCTCTCTCTACCCTCTCTCTCTCTCTCTCTCTCTTTTCACCATTGTCTGTTGATACTCCCACCCACTTGATCACTTATTGATCCCGATCGTTGGCGTGACAACATTGGAGAAAAAACGCCCAGTGGATAGGATTATAATAAATCAACGGGTGGAAATAAAGTACTCTTGAATATTGAGAGGTTTTATAAAAGGGGGACCGGTTATGATTTGAACTTTGAGGGGGAATTAGTCCTCCATTTTTTATTTCTTTTTGTGGTGTTTAGAAAAGGACACTAGTTTGTTTCCAAAGATTACTAAGCAACCACTGATTCAATTATTCACCTATTTTAATAGAATTTTTTTTTAATTTACTATGCGTCGATGATGTTGGTCCGAGGCCAATTCCTTCGGCATCCTTGTCGTTGGTGGGGGCCTGACGAATATGAAAAGTCATGAATCTTGCGATCATCGAGAGGACATCGATAGATTGAGGATCTGATGATCAACGCTAGATAGGCAATGATAATAATCTAGAATTATATGTTTGTTAACTCAAATGAACCCTTTTTGACACAGAGGTCGAGCAGGTGGGGGGAGCTGTCGAGCCGCGGCATGCCCAAGCTCAATTATGACGTCACGATGAACAGGGGGGAAGGGGATGCTGTTAAAGGCTTCGTGATCAGGGATGAGGGCGAGCGCATCAAATTAAGGATGGGTTGTGTCGATTAAAGCGAATAAGCTGTGATTGTGTTATATACATGATTGGGTCTGAGATGCACCTCATGTGCACGTTGGGTTATGTGGGTACACATTTTTAATTGTGGATTTATACCTAATTGTGTAGAAGTGATTTCTGGGACCCATTATGTCTTCTAGTCATAATGGGTGACTTGAGACCAATTCCCTTTAAATACGACTATTTTCTCTAATCTACCCTAACGAGGACTCTCCCCTGCATGTCTCCCCATCAACGTGAGAGATCCGAACAAAGAATTAGGGTTTGGAGTGGACGGTCTCGGTCATGAGCAGATCTCCCTCCTCTTCAGGAAGCGCGGCCATCCATTGTATTAGGCATCTCGCCATCAACATCTTCTTTGATTTGCCATGAGATCGTGGGATTGAGGGATTCGGTATCACGAACCCTTACAGGTGTGTTTCATGAGCAGAATCTAATAAACGTGAGTTTTAATAGCAAAAAGAAAGACTTTGCGACAGCCGCATGACAAGATCTATAGGGTTCGTCGCAAATTAACTAATACGATAGCCATCGAAGGAGAGAAGTAAATGTAAATACCGATAATAGTGATCCCTCAATAATAGTGACTTGGAGTATACAGAAAGAGAGAATTAAAAATTTTCCTCCCATAAAATAGACAGCTAGAGGTGATTTCCAATCTATAGCATGGTCATTAATTTGATTTCCTATAATCTACCTATTTTTACTATTTACTTTCCATCTTTCTTTTTCATTGCATGAAATTTTTGAGTTTCCTAATTCATAACCATATCATTTATTAATATATCAATTAGTTTTTTAGAATTTCTTATCTATACTATTCTTATAAAGTTGTGGTTTGTGTCATGTGGCAATCTCCCTACCCCCCCCCCCCCCCCCCCCCCCCCCCCCCCCCCCCCCCCCTAATTTTATTTATGATTAAATCTCTCTCTCTCTCTCTCTCTCTCTCTCTCTCTCTCTCTCTCTCTCTCTCTCTCTCTCTCTCTCTCTCTCTCTCTCTCTCTCTCTCTCTTCGGTGCCAGATGGACAATCCAATCAAGCGGCATCGCAACCGTCAGTGAGGTTTAACTTTTCAGCACCCTTCTAAATCTAAGGTGATATTAAAGCATGCGCACCACAAGTATGCACTCTCGATTATCATTCACCCAAAGTTTGCTAAGGGAAAATCTATGGACCGACTTTGTTACCACACCGAAATTATAGGGACCATCTGATGGCCCTACGGTGGATCTGAGACATCCCCTAAGGATTCATCCCGTGGCCCCGAGAATAATGTTCCCACTTTCCACCACTCTGATGTATAGAAAATGAGATGGATGTTGGAGATGGGTTCAGTATGGTACCAAAATTTTTCCATCGGGTATCATAGTGGGACCCATTTGCTAAACATTGGAGTGATTTTAGTTGGTTGATACGAAACATATCCACTAACTCGGTTTCCTCGGACCACTTTCTGGTTTCCATGCGGATTCCCTGATTGGATTGAATCGCCTTAGTTGGGAACGCTATGTACTTGACCATGTTGATTAGTGGGCCACGAGGCTCATTCAACTCTATTCAATGGCTCATTCAACTCTGTATTCAATACGTACAAGTCGGACTAGAATACTAAAATTTTGACCTTTGGACTCCCATAGAACCTCAAAATAAAATTAAAAAAACTGGCCTAATTTTTTTTTTTTTTGTTTGGAAAAGGCACCCCTAATTTTTATGCCATGTAGATAAAAATTTGCATAGACAGCACTACTAAGGGTCTGTTTGGTTGGAGGGAGTTGGAACCGGCATGTTCCAACTCCCGCGTATTTTTCTGAAGAGGCTGTTTGGTTCCGTGCGGAGGCGGACGACCAGATGAGTTTCAACTCCTCCGTGGGTTTCTATTGTATAGAAAACGTGTGAGTTTGTCCCCCACGGTTTTCAGGTGGAGTTCCAACTCATTCCGTTTGTACCCCAAGCAGGAGTTGGAACACGCCGACTCCAACTCCCTCCAACCAAACAGACCCTAAGGGGAGAGCATTTTTGCTGCCTGGTTGATTTGTTGCGCTTCCTTACAGCCCAATCATGGTGCGCCACATCGTCCGTTAAAAGGGCACAAAGGAGACTACACTTGCTACCGGTAAGCAATGTCCCCATTATGCCCTTTATAATGGGCAATGTGACACATCACGATTGGGCCATAAGCAAGTGCAGCAAATCAATCAGGTAGCCAAAAATGCTAGGCATGTTTGGTTCCATGTAGTTGGTACTACACGGTGTACAACCTGTTTGGTTAATTTGCTATAGTTCGAACACAAGGGACAATACTACACGCCCCGGATTGTTTGGTTCAATGTAACTTTTAGAAACCGTAGCAGTTCCAACTCTTGTTTATACAAAATCGTGTAGTCGGAACACGCAGCAAAAGACTGCGTGTTCCAACTACACGACCAGTCTGTTTGGTTCCATAGCTGGTGTAGTGACCGGGGACAGAACAAGTGCAGTTGGAATGCGTAGCTTTTTGCTGTGTGTTCCAACTACACGATGCTATATAGGTTTTTGTATAGGCGAGAGTTGGAACTGCTGTAGTTTTCAGAAACTACACCGAACCAAACAGCCAGCAGCGTGCAGTATCGAACCCCGTGGTCTGACTAGGGTAAACCAGACAGGCTTAAGGGTACACGAGAAGGTTCAGACTCCTCTCCTTGGGGTGAGTGCATCGGACGGCTCCCAACAACTTTGAGGGGAGTAGGAGCAACGGATTATGTCAAGTAAAGAAAGATTCCAAGTGAAGGAAAGGGTTGCATTGAGAGTGGAGCATGGGCTCGTGTTGAAGCCTGCAGCTCGACAGCCCCTTTAGAAGTGCAGGGAAGGCTTCCTCCATTGCGAGAGGGACCACTCGCCAATCCTTCAATCACACGCTGCGTCGCCTTTCAATCATAGCAGCCCCATCGGAAGCTTTTGGACCTCTATTTTCTCTAATCTAATTTCTTCTTCTTATTATTTTTGGTAGACAATCTAAAACTAATGTATCCCTCTCTTTCTGTCATGAGATGTGTGATCATGTCTTTTTTCTACTCCGCCACCGGAGCCTGGGTTTGAACATGCGACCTCTCAGAAACGTGAGAGGCGTGCTACTAGGGCTGTCAACAGGATCCGATTCGGAGCGGAACAGGGTACATAGATCTACGTTTGATCCATTTATATTTTGAATCGGATTGGATCGTTTTTTTATCGGATCTCGAACTAGAGCACTAATATCAACCCGGAGTTTTCGGATTCAGATAATGAACTAATCAATTGGCATGTCACGAGGTCAAAACAACATAAATTGTCAAACATAGGGACTTCTAAGTTTGAATCAATGATTAGTTCGGGTTAATAGTTTGGCAATCCATGGATTCGATGGTTAGCATAAGATGACTGAGTTAGACATCTGACAGTGGAAATAAGATGATTGGGTTTGGCATCTTGGACCAATTATGATATATTAAGCTGACTAAATGTATCGGATCCGTTGGAGGATTTGTCCCACCTTGGTAGAGTAGAGGGTGGAAACAATCCTTATAAGTATGATGAGGTCTCATCTCAACATCCGAGTTTTGGGATAAAGAAAATCTCACATGATCGGTCTTATTCGGATCATATCAGATCAGGATAGATCCATATTTGATCCGATTATATTTCGAATCGGTCGGATCGTTTTTAATCAAATATTGGATGAAAAAATCAATACCAAACCTGAGATTTTCAGATCGGATTCGAATAATGATTCAGTCCTGTGACGAACCCAGACTCTTGGATATTCACCTCCATCACCCGCTCTCATTACCGATGTGGGACTAACCCGTGTAAGGCATGACCATCTCAACACCCCCTTCACGCACAATCGGGAGGATCTCCCGGAGCGAGTCTGGATGTGATGCCATGTGACGAATCCAGACCCTTGGATACCCGCCTCCTCACAAAGCCGGCTTATAAGGAGCAGTCCAAAATAGATATATAAACAGCCCATCATCTGCTCCCATTATCGATGTGAAACTATCCCCTGTGAGTCATAACCATCTCACAAAGTCCATTGACAGGCCTCCTTTACCACTGAGAATAAGACGTGACATGAGCTACTTAAAAAGGGACATGAGCTGCTTAAAAAGGGTTCGACACCAAACGCTCTTTCGCATCGTTCATCACGTTCATTGGTCACATTTGGCCATCATTACAGGTGGGAACGGATCTAGATTTAATGACAGAGTACTCCTCGTCTTGGATGCTTCTTTCTCAGCAGTGCTATTCTGACATACCGACTTTGCCACCTTGATGTGGCACGATCAGACCCGTCCATTGCACCCAACCTGATCTATGAATGGCAATCAGTTCCAACTGTGTTGCAACCAGCTCTAATATGTGAATCACACTTATTAGTCATTGACTGTGCCTGTAATGATTTGTGGTTTTGTAATGATGTGCACTCTCTCTCTATATATATATATATAAGGATATCTAGTGTTATGTAATATGATCATTAATACAATCAATGAGTATTATCTTCAAAACATTAGTGTATTGTAACAAGGATTTGGTTGGTGTCCTCCCCACACCCACATCATTATATTAAGACAACAAAAGCGTCATCTAGATTGTTAGCAATCCAGTCTTCTATAAACGCACAAAGCATATTGAGATTTACTGTCACTATGTTCAACAAAAAAAACGAGCTCGCACGATCTCTTTTTCTTTTGTTTCCAAGAAAAAAATTGTAGAGTTTCTTACAAAGACCATTTTCTACTACTTGTTTCTAATATTATATTAGCAAACTCTCGATGTTTGATCCACCTTAAGTTGGAGTTGGCAACAAAAGTTGGCAAACGAATTGGCTATATAGCATTACTCTAATTATAGGGTTGTACAAATATTGTAAACATAGCTTAGCCTAGGGGTGGCAATGGGTCGTGTCAGGTCGGGTTCGTGTCGTGTCTAATTTCGGGCCGTGTCCAAATCTATAGATCTAGACCCGATTCATTTAACTAATCGTGTCTAGGCCCTAAACCTATACCCGACCCGCTTATAAATTGGTAGACCCGATAAGACCCGCTGGTACTACATACTACAGTATCTGATTGCGAGTAGACCCGACCCGACACGACCTGCTGAATTTTAAACAAGTCTTCCCGGGTCTACCGTGTCTGGGGGTGCAAGTCGGTTCGGTTTAGCCTCAAACCAAAACCAACCCAACCTAGGGTCGGTTCCAACTTTTCCAACCCGGAACCAAACCATTGACCTATTGAACCAAACCAACCCAACCCATAAAAAGTTCGGGTTTAAAACTTTTTTTTGGGCAATCTGAAATCAAACGAAGGAAAACAAAAATAATATACCCAGCCTCTAAAAAGTGGAAATGGTTCAGACAAAGGCATCGTGAAAAATGAGACATTCATACACTTGCATCAATAAACAAACAAGAAAGCATACTAGTGACTCCAGCAAACCTATTGCAAAACTTTTCAACAAGACCATTCATTTGCTTATCCTAAAGATGGATTAGAAACGAAGTGTTTAAGTGATCAGTATAACATATATTTGAATCAACACCATTGGTAAGCTGAATGCATATCTTACCAAAGTATTAAGTAATACAAAGTCGGGTCGGGTCGGGTCATACATACCTATATCCATAACCGAACCGATTTAGATCGGGTCTGCTAATAACGAAACCGGATCCGACCCATTATCAACTAGAAAACCGACCCAAACCAACCCAATGCGGTCGGGTCGGGTCGGGTCGGTTCTCGGTTTGACCCGGACCAAGTTGCACCCCTAACCGTGTCTAGACCCTAAACCCGGACCGACCTGTTTATTAAACGGGTCTACCGTTTACGACCCGAACCCATTTAACCCTGACCCAAACCCACTAACTTCGTGTGGGGTCTGACGTGTCGGGTCCAAAATTGCCATCCCTAGCTTAGCTCCACGCGGTCTATGGTATTACTAGTGCATGCCCGTGCATGTCGGCACTCGAACAGCTGCCTTCGGCGACAATATACCCCCGGTCTAAAAACCTGAATACCCGACCCGAAACATCAGGTATAGGTACAAATTTTGTACCTGAAACATGGTTTGGGTAGGGTATGGATATAGGAACTCTACCCGATTAATTTTCGGGTATGGATATAGGTACCTCAAAAGCCATACCCGAAACCCGATTACCCGTCTAGTATGTGTATACTATTTGATAAATCTATGTAACATGGCACGGCGGTTTTGTGATGACTAGGATAAAGTGGAACCAAAAGCTGACTAGACAAAAAGGAACAAGCTGACTAGACAAAAATAGACAAATCCGACTGTCGATCAAGATTTAATTATTCATTTTTATATTTTTAAAATTTTAGAAAAAAAGAAAAATCATAAAGAGGGATGAGAGAGAGAGAGAGAGAGCATCTCTTGCATGGATGTTCAACATACAAAGAGAGAGATAGAGAAAGAATCACATATTCAATGATTATTACCATATTAGTTCCCTCTCTTGGTTGTGTATAAATCCAATTAATACCATATTAGCAAGGAAGATCATAAAGAGGGATGAGAGAGAAAGAAAGAGAGCAAATCCTATAAATTGATATCTTGCATGGCCGTTCAACATACAAAGAGGGAGATAGAGAGAGTATCTCATATTAAATGATTATTATCATATTAGATCCTTCTCTTGGTTGTGCATAAATCCCATTAATACTATAATAGCATACTAGCAAGAAAGATCATAAAGAGGGATGTGTGTGTGTGTGTGAGAGAGAGAATCCCATAAATCTCTTGGCCGTGTAAACCATATTAGCCCCTAACAACCCAATGATGTGATGGCAGTCATCCAATTGTGCTTGCTTATATACAAGGACCACATCAATGAACCCATCGGTCCAGCCATGGTTGTCGAGTTTCAGAGAAAGCGACCGACATTAATCTCCTCCCCGACTTTGATATCCACTGTTCATATGTATCAATGGAATGCTGATCCACGCTGCGCTTCGAGTTTATGCGAGGTTCTGGAATCGATCCCCTATTCCTCGTCGTGAAGTCGCGTTATTCGGTATCGTCTCCGATCGGACGGATTTACGACGACCACGTGGAAATTTATACTCAACTGGACAGAGGCTACCGATGGCCCCGTCGTACGATCGCACGAAGGGACGCTCACATGGCAACATCCAAATCGTTCAGCATCACAAGGTCCACAACCCGCGACCACACATAGAGAAAATACATGCAAGCGACAATATCCCAATAGAGAGGTAGAGAGAGTATTCCATATTAAATGATTATTACCATATTAACTCCCTCTCTTGGCTATGCATAAATCCTATTAATACCATATTAGCATGCTAGCAGTGGAGAGAGAGAGAGGGAGAGAGAGAGAGAGAGAGAGAGAGAGAGAGAGAGAGAGAATCTCATAAATCCAACATTACCATAATAGCGAGAAAAATTTTAGTGGGACGAACCACATCAGCTGCCGTGTACCCCCCACTTCTAGGGTTGGCAATCGGTCGGGTTCGGGTCGGCCCTATCCATACCCATACCCATTCAGGTATAACAGGGTCCATACTCGACCCATACCCATTAGAATAGAAGAGGGTCCATACCCGATCCATACTCAATCCGGTTTCACGTTTTGGTTTGGGTTTCAGGTATGAATTGTGTATAATTTTATCCATTATTTATGCAATTACTTGAGAAAAAAATGGGTTAATGTGTGAGAGGTTCCTGACAACAGATCCATCGTATGAACAGAACACCTAAAAGTTTCATTTAGCCTAAAATCCTTGTCGTTTTTGTTAAATCCAAAATTACCCCTGGCTTCTTCTCCCATCTCTCCCGATCAGCTTCGGCGGCTCCAGCAGGGGCAGCGGCCAGCAGATCCGGCGATGGCGGTGAACATTGGAGGTGGTGGGGGTAGAGGTGACGACAGCGGCCGTGACGGCGGCGAGCAACAGAGCTGGTGGCGATAGTGACGAGCAACAGAGGCGACGGCGGCGGCAGTGGCAATGTGAGCAGCTCCGACGGCGATGGTTTGGTCAAGGTTCCTAGGTATAGGGTTCCCGGTTCATCCAATGGCACGTAGATCTTAGTGTTTGGAGGTCCATTGGTGACCTCCCCTTTAATGAAATCTTAAAAAAAAAAAATTTAAAAAAGTTTTGGGTGTTTACTTTGGGATTGCTAAGATCACCAACCCAGTTGCCAATAGTGATAATATCATGCAAGATTAAATATTTTCTTAAAAAGAAGGGAACTCAAATGCATTTAGTTACCAAACTTGTAAAATCGGAACGCTTCTCTTGTTGTATCATGAGATTAGTGGGCCAGGCCCGGAAGCCACCGACGAAAAGCCCAACCACCATGAGAGAGAGAGAGAGAGAGAGAGAGAGAGAGAGAGGTTGCCACGTGGCATATAGAGAGGGTTGAGAGAGGAGCACGTACAGGCCCCTCGGCATATATTATAGTACAGATGCTTGGTGTAACAGTGACCGAAACGAATCTCTATCAGCACCATTGGAAACTTTGGAGGTGGAGATAAAGATGGAGCTCGCTTGGGCTGCACTCCGACTCCATGTGTGTGTGGGGGTATTCAGCCATCCAGTTTTCCGTCCCGATCGTACCACCCTGACATGGCACCTGATCACAGCCGTCCCTTTGCCAGCTAGCCGGGCTGAGTGCGGTTCACCTATTGGGGCTGGGCGCAACGTACAGCTGTGATCAGGTGCCACTTCAGGATGGCTCGATCAGGATGGAAAACCGAATGGCTGAGAAGCATTTTTTTTTCCTTTTTCTCCTCCCAAAGTGGCCATGTATTTTCTTACACTTCTAGTCCAAGAAAAAAATCTAAAAGATCTGTATGTTCCGTTCATCTGCGAAGCTGAGCTCTCACTTGCTTTCTGAAGCTGAGCTCTCACTTGCTTTCTTAAAAGCTGCCAACTTTCGATTTGGGATACTCCACACTTATCTTCTTGATTTTTTTTTTTTTTTTTTTTTTTTTTTTTTTTTTTTTTTGGGCCTTCCTACCCTAGATCTTTCTTGTTTCTTTAACCGAAGTTATGGCTCATAGACTTAACATTCAGGGGCTGAAACTAGGGGTGGCAATCCTTGACCCGACCGCCAACCCGACCCGAAGTTAGCGGGTTTGGGTTTGGCCTAAATGGGTTCGGGTCATAAACAGGTCGACCCGATTGACCCGTTTATTTAATGGGTCAGGTTCGGGTTTGCACCTATAACCCGACTTGACCCGTTTATCAAATGGGCCGTGTCAACCCGACCCGACCCGAGCCAACCCAAACCGACCCGACCCAATCTGAACCAACCCGACCCGTCTTGACCCAACCCGACTGGTTTACATGGGTTCTGTTGACCCAACCCGACCCAATCCGACCTGTTTAGTAAACGGGTTAAACGGGTCGGGTCTGGTCAACCCGTTTATTAGGCGGGTCGGATTTGGGTTTAAGTTTTTGACCCGTTTATTAAATGGGTCGGGTTCGGATTGGGTGTTTTGCCTCTATACCTATGTCTCAACCCGACCCGACCCCGACCCCGACCCCGACCCAACCCATTGCCACCCCTAGCTGAAACCATGGGAATGCCTTGGATGGGCTATAACCCAAAACATGAGGCTGTCTTCAACCTGCCAAAAAAGCTTTATATATGAACAAAGACGGTGAGTTAAAAAAAAAAAATTGAAATGGCAATGTTCCTAGTCTTTTATTGAAACTAGCAACTTTATCTAAGGGGTTTGGAAGCATCGTAGCAGGGTTGGATTTGGAAGCATCGTAACAAGCTGGTTTTTGAAGGGGTGGCAGAAGAGGTAGGGGTGGTTGCAAATCAAATCGTCTACTCTTTCGAGGAGATCCAAGGGGGAAGGTCTCGAGCTTTGGGGCCTCGAGTATCCACTGTAATTGGGGTAAATTGGAAATCACCTCCGGATAGAGTCAACCTCCTTAATTTTGATGGCTCGGTTCATCGGTGGTCATCTGAAGCAGGTTTTGGTTTCGTTTTTCGTGATAGTCTTGGAATTCTTCTGCTTACGGGATATGGTCCTCTGCATACTTCTTCGTCATATGTAGCAGAGAAACTAGCGTTACTCCATGGCCTAATATATTATCACAAACATTTATCTCCTCATCCACTCTGGATAGAGGAAGATTCTCTAGTGGTCATCCAAACTCTTCTTGCTGCGGATCCGAGTGACCATGTTCTTTGGGAATGCCGAAACCTTTCTGTCACTGTTACTCATGGAAGGATCCGTCATGTTTATAGGGAGGCAAACAAGGTTGCTGATTTCCTGACGATTTGGGGGTGTCGGATGAGGCATCTATAGGTGATGAGTGAAGCCTCAGACGAGGATTTTCTGAGACTGCTGCTTAAAGATCGAGAGAAAACCTACTATCCCAGACTTATCCATGATCCGAGATAAGTTTATTTTGGTTTTTGGTCTGTTGTAGTTAGTTTTAGGGTTTATTTTTGTACTTGGTTTACCAAAAAAAAAAAAAAAATGCAACTTTATCGACAAAAAGAAAACATGTACTCATCACCAAACACGATATAATATTCTTTATAAGTCGGACTCGAGCCGAGAAGATTTTATAATAAACCCATCACATCACAAATATGCTCTCTAGCAGATTGCAGTATGACTAACAACAATCCAGCTTCTTTATCATTAACATGATTACCATATAGGAAATAATACATAATCTTTCAGTGCATTATTATCTACACAAGTACCACAAAGCATAGGCATCTCATCCCAAGTGAGAAGCATCTAGCAAACTCTCGAACATAAATACCGAGTGCACTAGCATAGGAGCACTCCCCGTCCATACTAGAGATATACTCGATGCGAGTAACGACACCATCGATGAGGCTCCAACTTATTACTCTATCATGACAGCCTCGGTTCAAACTCACATTCGTGCTACCTGCAACAACATCATCAGGTGAGAGTCGATCAACAGCAAATCTACGGACGAGACACGCTGGAATCATCAAACAAATCACAAGGACAAGCTTGCTAGATCGACGATAAGTAGGAATGATCGCCATGGAAGTAAATCAGTAAGTCCACAGGTTATATATGTAACTAGTACTAATCCCGTGCAATGTACGGACGACTGTGATGCCACTCAATGTATTGATGGCAATGAGAGGCCTAGGCAACTAATGTAAATATCTGCAGTGAAGTATGAAGCGTGGCTTGGAGAGCAGAGTGCAAGACGCATACGCGGCTCTGTGAGGAGTAGAGTGTGGGCACGAGGTACGGCTCAATGAAGAACAAGCACGTGATGCGAAGAGAGAACTGCGAAGCATGAGCGCGGCTCAAGGAAGAGCAATGTACGACGTGAAGTGCAAGCGCAAGCGCGGCTCAAGGTAGTAGAGCACGAGGGACAAGATGTGGTTCAATGAAGAGCCAGCATGCAGTGCAAAGCACAAGCCGACTCAAGGAAAAGCAAGGAATGCTCGGAGCAAAGCGGAGGCGGCCGGTGTGGTTGAAACCGGAAGGGTGCAGAAGCACAGGAACGAGCACTGATGATCGGACGGATTGTCGAGAGCGAGCACGAGTGTTGAGCATGAACAGTGCGAGAGGCTTGGATGATCAGCAGCTCGATGTGGGAACACAAGTGTGCAAGGGCAAGGGCGTGAATTGTGAGCGCAAGGGTGCGAGGTTGATCAGCATGCGCCAGTGGATGACGACGTAGCAACAATGGTGGATCGAGCAAGAGGCGAGTGCACAACTAAAGCAAAGGCAAGAGATCTCAGTGGAGTTGAGGAGTGCGTTGTCAAACCCTTACATAGATCTCTGAAGCGGTGCTATGTACCAACTGGCTGTGAATGTAATGTGCAAGGCCAATCGCGCAGGCGGCAAAGTGGCAAAGCAATTAAACACAATGAGTAATCGCAAAGCTGCTTAGCGATGATGGAAGGTGAATACTCGAACAAGCGGCGACTCGAACAAGCAGCGGAGCAACGAAGTGGGGGAAACGTTGTTGGCTCAAGCTCAAATAGAATGGGTGCACGAGAGTGCAAGCTAAAGCATAACAGAGGGTCCGCTAATGAGAAGCACAATTTTTGTTCGACTGAAAGCAGATGAATGCACGGGCTACTGAACCGGTAAGCAAAAAGTGCTAACCGCTGTTCACGCGAGCTATTACTCACTTAAGAAACAAATGTTGAGTCATTTGATGGCTAAGGCTGAGATCAAATACTGAACATTCCACATGACCTAGGTTTGATGGGTCACAGGGGTTGTTGCTATCATCTCGAAGAAGCAGATCAGAGCTCGGAGTGGCAAATCGGAGCTCGAAGAGGCAAATCGAAGCACGGAGTTGCAAATGGTGTCTTGGAGAGGCAGATTGGAGCTAAGAGAGGCAGGATGAGGGGAGTTCACATTGTCGCTATCGAAGAGGCAAGCCGAGGGGAGCTCTTGTGATCGGATCAGGAAGCGGTGGGGAGCTCGCAATCACCAAGAGCTAGTGTTGCCAGTGATCAAATCTGGAAGCAGAGGCAGCTCGTGGCAAAGAAGAGCGCACGATGGCACGAGATCCAGCGCAATCGACAGCTGAGCAATTGCTTATGTAAGATCTTCTCGATCACTATGGCCCTGCAGAGAGCTTGGCTGAGAGCCGAGACCACGATGGCAACAATCAGAATCAATGGTGAGACTCGACGGGGTTGATTAGGATCCTCAAGGCGACGAGCAGTGGCGGCACTGATCGGGAGCACTAGAGATAGTGAGAAGCGCACATAGATGGTGCACTAGGCGGCGGTGCATGAGGCCTAGGAGGTGGATATGTTGCCCGTCACTTTTGCAGCCAAGAGCATAGTGAAGATCTCACAAAAGCCTCAGGACAAAGATCTTACGGAAGCTTCAGGCCGAAGATCATGACACACGAAGGAGAGCTGCGATGAATCAGAGAACTATGGGTAGCTAGATATGGATGGTAGTCGAGACCTCGGACTAGATGAAATGGCCATGGACTCTATGCTATGGATGACGAAGGAGACCGATAGTGGTTTGAAGTCGATGGCAGAAGTGACCGGCAACAGTTGGAGTCGAATGGAGAGAACCGTAGCTCTGATACCATGTTAGTATGGGAAGAAGGCCAAAGGGCACACCATGAGAGAAACCCACAAGGGAAAAGCTCAATCTATACCGGCACAAAGGCCAACATTATATACAACCTACAAAGGGTGCGGAGTCACCTACGGGTGAGAATATCACACAATAGTAAAAAAAAAATACATGTAATATAAAGACATGAAAGCATAAAAATAACTACTCTTAACATGTATAAATATATATGCGCCTGCACATAGGAAGACAATTTAGCATCACCTGCGAAGAAGAACACCAAGAACAACTTCAAGCAATCTGAGAAGAGGATGGGAAAATAAAAAAATCAGCTAGCTTTGCTGAAATTCGAGGGAATTTCTTATTATATTTTCCCAATTCATGAAAAAAAAAATAGTATATATTGTAAAAAGAAAATACCCCAAACCGCTTCTTAGTGATAGCAAGTAGCTCTTGAGGATCCCGTCGGGTTTCCGCGTAAGCGTCAATCTTGTTCAACTCCTAAAACAGTATTCCACTATAATTAATAGAAATGCAACGTGCGAAATCATGAGCAAGACAAGATCATATAAATAAATATCAAAAGACAAATTATCAAACTAATAAAGGTTGTATAAACAGTGGTGATGGCCCACAAATCGGTGAGAATTGAGGACAACTAAAGTGTGTTTCATCAAATTGCTTATATTATAACATAGATCTCGTTTTTCCTTCTTTCCACATTCCTCAAATAATCATATACAATTTAATTTAGGAATTTCTCATTAAAAAAAAAGTTCTCATCAAACATTTTCAATTTACTCCCTACCTTTGCTAAAATTTAAAAAAATGTTTCTAAAAATAAGCCTAAGGCTTAGAACAAACAAAAGAAAGAAACCAATGACATAGACTCTAAATTGACTTCCATTTGACTACCTCGAATAAATTTTTGTGCGAAAAAACACACTAATGATACCACCAACATCATCAAGCCTATGAATCCTTTATGTGGTTAAGCAAACTCGATTATATTGTTTATGCCTAAGCAATTTAGGTACTCAGTTGCTTGAATTCTAACCAAATAAGTCATATCATATTATAGACTTGTTTGAGATATAGCAAGTATGAATATGCACAACTGTCATGAACTAGATAATAGCACTAAGCATCAATATAGTTTTAAGTAGGAAATTGTTACTAATATAAGCTTAGAACATTCATATATTGCTCAAATAAATTTCAAAAACAAAAAAAATGACTGTACCTCCTAGCATAAAGTACTATGAGTATGTTCACTTTCAATTCTCTCGATCAAATAATAAATTATGCTTCCTACTTATCATCCAGTATGGTAAGTAGGAACATAACACACTGTATGATAAAGAGAAATCAGATTGAACATTATCTTTATCTTGTATTATTAATTTATTATAGAATGCAATTCTATGAATCAATCTTACCTTGTACGCTCTTCATCTGGACCCTTCCCTGTCTAGGGGAACCTTTGAGAGCTGCTCCTTGGTTGTATAACTTTTAACAGTGCAGCGATTAAGGTAGGTATCCCTACACACAAATTGGCCTAGTAGATTTCTTGGCAGACCCCTCTTTTGTCAAGTGACATTGAACAAGTTTCTGGCACCAAACTTATAGGGTTGACATCAGGTAGGAAAAATTGTCACCTTTCTTTAACACCATTTTAATAAGAGTTGCCGAATGCATCTTTATGAAATACCACTTGGATGATGATGGTGACATATCAAATAGTCTATTGTTTGCAGCACATAGACCAGAGCTCCCGCCCACAAACAAGCTCATTGATAAATGTAAGAGCAACCACCAAAACATAGTGCAAGTTCACAATTCACACTAGCCCCTTAGTAATGGTTAATGCTTGATACAATCTTTATTAACTTGGGAACTTATTATTGGATGCATGTCTATTGATAGAAAGATATTTCCTCTTGATATTCATTGCTGAATTTTAAGTTTGCGCATCTGTTTGGCCGTATCTTGCATAAACATCATAGCCTTCGCAAGCGTTCCTATATCATCTCTCCTCCTTCTGCTCTTACTATCATGGATGACATGATCATCAGACAAATGTAGCCATTTGGCCCATTTTCATGAGACATGTCAACCTTTTCTCATGATGACTTGAAAAATGTTTCAATTGTCATAGTGAAGCTTTTTCCCTATCAAGAGAGAATGATCCTGATGACTTGTGCAAAATAGTTGCATTGCACTGATAATATATCAGTTGCGCCTCACCTCCTAAAAAACTATGGCATAATAACAAAGCCTACATATAACTTAATTCAAATATAAAATAAATATGTTTCTGGTGTATCCGGGACATACCTCAATCCATAGTGCCAGCTTGGGTCTGCCTTTGGTGATGTCAAAATTTTTCACATCCGAGAAGAAAGTCTGAAACCTTTCGATAAATGGAGCATATGCTATATCCACCTATTTTTTAGGTTCAAGCAAATTATATAAAGTCAATAGATTGACATGCAAACAGATAATAGTCCGACATAGTCTTGCAGTAAAGCACAAATTAGTAAATAAACGACATAATGGGAAGGACCAGGGCGTAAACGACCTAATAAAGTTATCTTAACCATTTCTGATAGTAAAAGAAGAAGAAGCAAACAAGATCTTTTCCGAAAGGTATCTACTATGATGTATCCTCAAAGTATAATGAAGCAACTGCAGCTTTCTAACAGCATTTCACAAGCATTTCTCAACGATCACAAATGAAAGCAGCCCTATTATCATTGAAGTTTTAGCTGATACACAGACCTGCACACCTTCCACTATACTTGAATTTAGATAAGGTTCTATACAATAAGTTCAATATGTTGCTTCTAAAGTCGTACGGAATTGTTCAAACACCAAAAGGCACATGGATGTTTGTAAATAGGTGTATAGTGTGCAAATTCTTGCATCTATCACAATATTCAAAAAGAATAAATCATTACCAAGTTCATGGAAAAGAACTATGTAGAGACCAAGATAAACATTTCATGAAGGGCCAAAAATGGCAATATTAGCTCACAATAGGAACATATTCTTTAGACAAAACTGACCCATCAAATTATAAATTTATGTGAATCCTCAGTCAAAGCCAACTCCGCCTCATAATTACATTGCTAGTGAATCATAAGTATGTTCCATGTTTCTTGTGTATATTTCAGAAAACGTAGAAGGTTAAATGCTATAAAAGAACAAAAGTTGTAACATTTGATCTTTGGTTTGCAAGGTTCTGGGGATTTTCTGATTTCCAAAATGTTGTAGATCCAGGAAACACATTTCAAACTTGTTTGTTTATACAACCAAAAGCATGCACTTATGCAGGAAAAGTTGTGTATAACTGAATTAATAACACAAAAAAAAAGAAACAAGAATATTAATTAAGACATCATTAACTGATGCAGGTCGTATACCAAAAACAGTTGAACATTAGAAAAAAAAAAACAAATACAGTGAAGGTTTCTAAATAACTAGATCTCTGATATAAATGCATACAGATGGGCATTGTGGCCCGATAAGCTGGGCATATGAGAAGCTTGCATAATAGAAGAGATGAATGTAAGATCAGTTCAGCATTTAGACAACAGAACATAAAAATCGGAACCAACATAAAAAATAAGCGTGACTGTAAAGCCAACTTTGTTCTCACCAGACTAAATTGACCCAAGAAAAAAGGCCCATCATATTTTGAAAGGGCATTTTCTACTTTATCTAGAGCAGGACCTGATGCAATGATTTTACAAGTTAGTATATAAACATAGCCTTTTTCCATTTTAATTCAAGTCAACAAGAGCTCTCACCAATTTCATCCTCCAAATCTCCCTTAGAGGTCAATCCTGTGTACATAGCACTATTGAAGGAATCACTATCCGACAGCAGTTCCTCTGCAAACTGCTTCTTTGAAGGATCCTATAAATTTTTTCAGAGCTTGTGAATAAAAAGAATTCAAAATTAGGATGATATTTATTAAGGTGGAAGTTGATCTTCTCTTACATCAGGAAGCAATGCAGGACCTTCAAAATGCTCATCAATATATCTAAGCAAATCCAGACTCTCTCCTGTGACTTTATTATTATGCTCCAAAGAGGGTACCTGTTCGAATAACGTTCATAAAAAAGTCATGCAGGCACACATTTTTTAAGTGAATTTGATGAACTCTTATCAAGAAAGACGAATTCCCAAGCGTAATGTAGTTAGAAATGACCATATGGTCCAGATGCAGTATCATATAACCATATGTGTGCAAATTATACACACTCAAATATGTACACAAAAACATATTGTACCCCCACAGTCCAACCTTAATTGGTTAAACCTATGCCATCTATGCATGCAACCAGCACATAGAAATACACACCAAAACCTCATCTTAAACCAGTTTTGGCCGAACTTTACATTCCAAGTCATTGTCATATGACTCATATGTCCCATACTTATGGCAACCTGTTGCTTTATTGAGAGCCAGTGGGTATCAGTCACCATGTAAATGTAAATGATGCGATAAGTAGGTCTGGTGTGGAGTTTCAAAGGAAATAGGTTAAGTTTTTCAGGAGACCAAAAAGAGTCAATGGCACAGACTGGGGGCATCAATGAGGTATTAGGGTATCATGTAATACCGTGCCAATACATGTACCTTAAGGTAAGTGAGGTATTCAAGTATCTTAGGGTGCCACACAAAGCAAACATGCAAAACCTAGGTCGAATTATGGAATTCAAAGGAAGTGGTCTAGCAAATTGTATCATTACACTGAGACCTAAAGTGGCAGGATAAAGCATACAGATGGGCATCGTTCCCTATGATCATTCCGTCGTTCCTGCTTATGCAGTTTTCGGGCAAAAAAAATGCATAGGCAGGGCCGCAAGAGTAGCGGAACGATCCTATGGAACGATGCCTAACACCGCCCATATTACCAGACATTTCTGTCATTCTTCAAAAACACACATATAAATCTTTGATTTCAAATAATTTGTGGCTCCCTATTTAGTACTTTCCTTTAAGGAGTTCAAGTGTTTTTTGTCGTAGCATAACTAAGAGGCATGTAGGGGTGGCAATTTTTTATCCGACTGGATTTGTCCTAGTTGTCCTCTTTTAGGTCTGGGTTGACCAACTTGGACAAGTCGACCCGGTTTGTCCGAATATAATATAATCTATGTATAATATTTCAGGGTTGTGTGTGTGTGTGTTTGTGTGTGTGTGAGAGAGAGAGAGAAGGGGGGGGGGGGGGGCTACAGAGACAAACAACGATCCTGATTTAATTGGACAAATGTGAGGAAGGGAAATGATTGATTTCTCATAATTTTATGTGCTCTTCTTGTTTGCACTTTGCATAATCGTTTGATGCACTCACCATAATGGTGAATCTCATCAAATGGTGGAATTGGGGATATAGCTAGCCTAAAAACCGACCACTAATTTGACTAAGTGTAATTCAACGCACCCAATCCCAAATGGTGAATCGCACTCACCCTCAACCGGCATGCAATGAACGGTTGTGGACTTGTGATGTAACCTGAGGTTATAACCTCAGAGAATCTGCGCTCTTAGCTTGTGCTTAAAAACCCGACGCGATCTGCAACCCTCTCACTCTCTCTCCCCGATGCTAATGGAGGAGCCCAAAATCTCTCTCTCTCTCTCTCTCTCTCTCTCTCTCTCTCTCTCTCTCTCTCTCTCTCTCCGCAGGGGGCATCATCAGCAAAGGGAAGAGGGGGGAGAACCCCCTCTCCATCATGTCCAGCCGCTTGGGACAGCACTAATAGAGAGGGGAGGGGGCTGTGATTGTGAGCCCCCTTTGCCTCCAATCTCCAACCTGGCAACAACAATAGGAGAGAGGGGCTCCGCCGCCCTCACCTGACTGCAGCAACGAGGGAGAGGGGCTCGCCCTTGATCCCCTCTCGTATCCCGTCTTCATTGTGATCACTCTACTGGGGTTTTCCCCCTCCAGCGAATAAAGCTCGAGCAGAGATTCTCCCTCCAATGAATCATAGCACCGATGAGGTACTTTATTTTCTATGTGTGTTTGTACGCACGTGTTTGAGAGAGAGTTTTGCTCCAGTAGATCAAACATGATTATTTTCCGATCGCACGACGTCGACAACACCGCCTGTTCTCTCCACTTCTTTTTGGGTATTGTTTATTTGAAATGGAAGGTGGATACAAAACCCCCAATTTTCAAACCATAGTTTGCAAATCATTTTTTTTTTCAAATAGGTTGATTCATCACTGAAAATGACATTACTTTTAAATACGTAGATCTGATTTGTGTATTGTTTGCTTGATTTGAATGGGTGGAGCGGGTTTCAAGCGCACCCCCTTTTCCCTCCCCCAATGAAGCCATATCTCGCTCACAGATTTCTTCGGAGGTATTCTCCTCTTTCTAATGGTACATCTAAAATATGAGTTTTGTTGTTCTAAGTATGTATTCTTTAATTTAATTAATGACATTTCTTTTGTTCATGTAATGAAATAATATAAAAATTTTGTTGAAACATTGTATGCATGTCTACCAACTGTTATAATGATGAATTTCAATTTCCTCTTATGGTAGTGAACGCGAACTGATTCTTCGTCATGACAAGCAACTTAAATGAGTTTTTTTTTCTTTTATGTGACAGAATATTAAGATTTGAGTTGCAAAGTTGGCAAATCGTTGTTAAGAGGTTTTTTTTCTTTTTTTTTCCTGTAGATAAAGATGAAAGTAGTTGCCCAATTCCTATGAGCAAGATTACTCTTGCTACGTGCATCCACCCCAATAATTATCCAATTCCAAGTAAATAGTATTATATAATTATTGGAGGATGACTACTGATATACTACTCATCAAAAGTTATCCAATTCCAATTGTGTAGTATTATATGTGCATTGCATTGTTGTCAAGGCGCGTCTAGGCGCACTAGGCGCTCGGAGACAGCTAGGCCAGTGCACCCAAGCGCACCTCACTAAGCGGCGGCCTAGGCGCACGCCTAGTTTTAGGCAATGATTTTTGTTTTTTGTTTTTTTAAGTAAAACCAAACCCGCCCCTATCTTCTTTATTCATTTTGTTGTTGTATACTTGTTTATACTATGTGTTTATTGTGTTACATGCATTTGATTAGAATATGCTCAATTTTATGTTAGCAAGTGTTTGTATTCTATTTGTTCCTTTTGTTGTTATTTGTTTATACTATGTATGTGTCATTGTGTTGCATGCATTTGACTACAATATGTTCAATTTCATTTTAGTAAGGTGTTATATTGATTTCTATTACAAATATACCTGCAAGTATAGACTATACATATATACCCGTGCCTGGAGAATGTCTATGCACATAAGATCACGTCTATGCACATAAGGCCACGCCTAGGCGCGGCTAGGCTCCCTCCAGGCGCCTATCCTCGCCTTGACGCCTTGACAACTATGGTGCATTGGAGGATTGGGCCCATTATAATCAAATTTTGAACTAATTCATAAACCATAAGGCTCCTATAGGTACCTCAACATATTCTTTTAGGTGATGGAAAGCGGTGCAACAAATCTTTTTTTCTTCTTGAAAATTTTTTTTTTTATTTTCCTGGAGAGAGAGTGTGTGTGTGTGGAGCGCGCACACGGGGGGTGGTGGCTACTGCATTGTTGATGCTGTCGAAGACGACCATCCAAGCGCCGACAGGCACAAGCATTCCTAGTATAATATAAATTTAAGTTATTAAATATATATAATATTTTAAAAAAAAACTATATATAATTAGTATAAATAATTATATTACATTGTAAAATTAATATAATTTATCATAGTCAGACAATCTGGGCCGGTTCCAGTTTGTTGTATTTGAAACCAGGTCAGTTCCAGACAAGCAAGAATGATCGAAATCCGGATCCGAGTCGGGTCCAGCGGATAGTTATAAGTATAGGCTCTTGTCCGACCCGGACCGGGATTTTTGCCACCCCTAGAGGTAGGCGAAAGGAAAAAAAAAAAAGAAATAAGAAAAAAATGGATAAAAAGAAATCAACCAAAAATACCAAGCTAGTAACATCTGGTGCTTAGAGATGTCCCATCTAAGAAAACTTGTAGAAGTTGATTGAACACAAATTCGCAGAGATTTAAACAACAAGATAAACCTTAAAATCAGTTCTTACAATTATCCATGTGAAAGAAAAATTGCAAATTTCTACTACATACTCTTCTTTTTTTTGACAGCAATTTCTACTACATACTCTTTAAAAGCCTATATTTCACATATTATGATTATGGATAAGCATAAAAACATGGAATGTCAACAATCCCATCATTCACTTCCTATATTGACATCAAAAAGCTTGGCACCAAACCCAATAGAAAGAAACACATGACAACAAATGGGTCGCACCTTATTTGGGGGGTAAACCTTCTCCTTGTACCAAGCAGGCCTGTTCTTTAGGTCAATGGGGACTAGCTTAATTTCTTTCTGCAACCCCTGCTCCCAAGAAGCAGATAAAAAAAAATGCACCTCTATTAACAAGAACATCTTGCTAAAATGAATAATCCTTTTTTTTTTGTCCATCCTTAAGAACACAATTCTTCTGTGATGCTGAGGATGTAAGTTATCAAACAGATGGCAACAAATCGGCGATGAGGAAATACCTTATAGTTTCTAGCAATCCAGGTGCGCTGCGCATAGGGGCAAATGTACGATATGTACAACCTTCGAATCAAAACAGGAACAGCAAATTAAAATAGAAGGACAGATTGATGCAATATTCCAAACAGCTTGGGTTGAAAAAAAAAATACAAAAATTGCAATCTTGGATTAAAAAAATTACAAGATTAGCAATAATTTGAATAACCCAGATCAGAAACGCCTTGGAATTTTAATGGTATGAAAGAATCAAGAGGTAAAAACCAACAACAAAATCCCCAAAATTACAGCAAAGGGATGGAGGGTTAGGGGGGAAGGGGGGGAAGCACGCAAACCTGGTAGTTCCATCGAAGAGAGGAGGTGGGTCGGATGTGGAGATCAGATCAGGGGGGAGGAAGTCCTTCACGCCACTACACAAACACAGGTAAAAAATATGAAGAAATTACCTAAAAAATGGAGAGTAAAAAAAAAAATTGCAACGGTCGTATTATCATGGAATAGCAGCGCCGATCTTACCCGGTCGCCATTGCTGCTCTTCGAGTTCCTTCGGGGATTGGGAATAGGGATTGATGGTGGCTGGGTGAAGCGGAAAACCCTCTGTATTTATAGAGAGCGGAGGAGAGGTGAGGGTGTGTAACAGTGTAATGACTCGGGAGGCGTCAGCGGTGACGACAAGCTGAGTGGCGGACATGCACGAGTACGACAAGTGAGCGGTGCCAAAATCCCATTTTGGGTTTCCCCCTACATTCGAAAGAGAATTCTTTAGTAGTATTATTTAGGATTATTTAAAAATTATATAAGTTTGTCCTCCCGAAAATTTTAACAAAATTTAAGACCCTACCTCTCCGAAAGATTTTTTTAACATTCGCTCCCACAAGATTTGATTTCTGGACACGTGTCGACATAGGCAAAAATATATGGCTCGAGCTGCTCCCCTTACGGCCTGTTTGGTTGGCCTGAGTTGGAACATGCAGGTTCCAACTCATACGGATTTGTGGTTTTCAGCTGTTTGGCTTCGTGTGGAGGTTTCCAATTGAATAAGTAGCAACTCACTCGTGGATTTCGATTGCATAGAGAATGGGGGAGTTTGTACCCCACGGTTTTCGGGTGGAGTTTAAACTCACACTGTTCGCGAGATCTTTTTCCCGTGTTGTTGATCCGAGTTCCTCGAGTGTTGACTCTCTCTCGAATGCGGACGCCGTTATCTAGGGTTTTTTCCCCTCCTCTCCTCTGCTCTTCTCCCGTTGCTTTTGTCTGTGGTGGACGGCGCGATCTAAGGTTTCGCTGGGATTTCTTTCCCTCATCGCTTCTACCGTTCTCTGGTTGCTTTCGATCGTGGTGAGCTGCTCATTGCTTTCGATCGTGATAAGCTACTCGTTCTTTTCGACCGCGGTGAGCTGCTCTCTCTGGTTTAATTTTCTTCCTGCATTGTATTCTCCTTGCTCTCGACTGCGGGTTTTCTTTTCCAAAAGTTTTGATTTCTGAAACTTTTGGTATGTTCTAGGGTTTGATGTTGGCTCTTTGCATGTTTGAGCCTTTGATTTGCATACTTTTGCTGATTTAGGATTTGATATTGACATTTTGCATGTTTGAGCCTTTAATTTTCATACTTTTGCTCTGAGTTAAGGTTTGAATTTGGCCATTTTCATATATGGGCCTTTGATTTGTATACTTTGTTGATATAGGGTTTGATGTTGACCTTTTGCAAGTCTGAGCTTTTGATTTACATATTTTTGTTCTGATTTAGAATTTGGATTTGTCCATTTTTATGTCTGAGTATCTGATTGTTAAATTATACTTATTTAGGGTTTGATTTTTGCCCTTTTAATATATAAGTCTCGGATTTTGCTAAATTTTATTGTTCTATGGTTTAATCTTGGCCTATTTGCTTTAATTTTGGCCCATTTGTTCTATGGTTTATTTGTGTTAATTTTTATCCTTTTAATATCTAAGCCTCTAATTTGCTATCAAATGTTGTGATATACTATACATATTTTAGTGCCAAATTTATGTTTGAGCCTATGATTTTCATAAATGTGCTATGACTTAGGGTTTTATTTTTTATTTTTTACATGTTTGAGCCTCTGATTTTCACATGTTAGCTATATATGTTTAATTTCTAAGAGTTTATATGCCCAATTTTTCACTTGTTAGTTATGTTATATTCAGCTTTTAAGTGCTCATATGTAAAGTTTTTCACATGTTAGGCTTGTTGTGTTCAATTTTTTAAGTACTTATATGCATAGATTTTTACTTGTTAGCTTCCTATATGCAGTTGGTGTAAGGACTTGGGTCTATCTAGGGTTTGTTTTGATTCATCTGCATGGATGATCATTTAATTTGCCAAAATATATTACGATAAAAGGTTTTATTGTGCCAAAATATTTAAGAGACGATGATAATTACTTAACCCACCATGTTATGATTCAAGATGGCATGTCAATCTTGAATGCCATGATGATATTCATACAACCGATTGCCGCTTTATTTTATTGTGTGATTATTAGTATGTACTTGAGCTTATTATCCTTAAATTAAGTAAGCAAATATAATTTTTAAAAAGAGGCGATAATGATACCGTTGATGTAACGTAATTAAATTTTTTTCTAAGAGGCGATGATGATTATGCATTTTTTTCTTCTAAGAGGCAATGATGATTATGTCTTTTTTTTTTTCTAAGAGGCGGTTATGATTATATCATAAGGCTATGATGATGTGTCCAAATACATACATACAATCGATTACCGTCAAAATCTTGATCCAATATTGCCTGACAACCTTGAATATCATGTTGAAGATTCTCTGAACATATAAAAACTGAGTACATAAGTACTTAAAACCTTAAATTCTATGGTCAAATACCCGAGCCTACTATCTTTGAATTTCTTTAGTATTTTATAGTTATATAGAAATATTTATAAAAACTAATATAATGCTTTATATGTTATGGGGCATTCGAGATGGATCATAATCAAGATATTGCACATGTTACGTTAACATTAACAAAAAAATTTACATTAGTTGGTAGATTTATGCTTATATCTAATGCGCATTTTCAATGACGTATGCATAATAGAAAGAATATTCCGAGGGCACCATATCGTCAAAAGGGGGGTTTATACGAGATGCAATATATGGATCAGATCATATGTGTTATGCTATGACACGAATGCATAAATCAATATTTTTTAAATTCTCTGATATGTTGAAGAACAAATATTTATTAGTGAATATTATGCACGTAGATATGCTATACTTGGTCACCATTCTCGAGTGATAAGCCTTGTCACTATGTTTCAAACATCGGGAGAAACAATTAATCAATCGATATTAGACTATTAGACTACTTCTAATTGTATTTATGTTTAGTTTTTTGGGTTATATATAGTCATTGTTATGCCAAGTTTTACTCTTTAGTTTTTTTTTGTTGTATATACTCACTGTTATGCCCAGCTTTAATCTTTAGTTTTGGATTGTATATACTCACTATTATATCCAATTTTACTTTTTTATTTTATGTTATATAGACTCACTATTATGCTAAGTTTTATTTTTTATTTTTAGATTGTATATACTCACTGCTATGTTCAGTTTTACTCTTCATTTTTTTTTATTATATATACTCATTGTAATGTCAAGTTTTACTCTTCAGTTTTAGATTGTATATACTCAATGTTATATTCAATTTAACTATCTTATTTTTGAGTTATATATACTTACTGTCATGCCAAGTTTGACTCTTCAATTTTTAGGTTTATATACTCACTGTTATGTTAATTTTTACTGTCTTGTTTTGGGTTATATATACTCACTATTATACCAAGTTTTTCTCTTTAGTTTTTGGATTGTATATACTCACTGCTATACGCGGTTTTACTCTTCAGTTTTTTGGATTGTATATACTCATTGTTATGCCTAATTTTACTCTTCAGTTTTGGATTGTATATACTCACTGTTATGACCAATTTTACAAGGGCTGAATGTAAGTAAATGAAATCAGAATATATATATATATATATACATGAGCCACAAAACATATTAAAGAGATCGTATATAAATATTTGAATAGTAGAACAAAATTTCTTTTACATATATGAAATCACCAGGAAGTGAATGTATGTTCTCCTACCTTTACTGCCTTATCTTTCTAGAATGAGAGGATATTGGTGGTGATCCTGGTTTAGAAAATCTATTGAACAATAAAAATTGAGTTATTAATATTATTTTAATTATCATTAATATTGCCCATAACTTGAAGTGGTTGGGGTTTTTATGTGCAATGGTTCCAAGCATTTGCGATGGGTCTATGGCGGTATGTGCAAAGGGAGCAAGAGAGGTTTCAGCTACCAACTGGTGATGAGAGAGAGACGTGGGTGGTTATCGGGAGGCCAGCGGTGGAAAACTCATATGAACGATCGTAGTGAGCTCATATGTTGCATGTACACATGCAGTCATTATCATTGATGATCATCTTAGGTTGCATGTATGCATGGTGGTGCATAGTAGAGGGAGAAAATGATTGATGTGGTGGTGGTAAGTGAAGGGAATGTATGATGGTGTGGATGTGACGAGATAATGATGTCGGTGCTGGTGAGGTGGTGCCGATGATGATGGTGGTGGTGGTGAGGTACGTTGTTGGTGGTGGAGTTGGGTGTCATATGGAGGAGATAGGGGTGGTGGTGTTGTTGGTGGGTGTGTGTGTGAGAGAGAGAGAGAGGAGAGAGAGAGGATTACCTTTGCAAATGGAGGTGGTAATGACGACGACCATGGCAACCAGAGGCCGGACAAAGAAGATGGAGGTAAAAGAGGAGGTTGGTGGGAACTACTGGTGGGTTTTGGGAGGAAGAGGAGAAGAGTCTGGTGGGATTTATAGGTAAAGAGTTTCAATGACCTCATTTGTAATTGTTGGAGGGGGGGGCCCACCATCTGTGTTTTCTACCATATATTTTGCTTTAGATATTACTTTAGTATGATATTTCTAGAAAAATATTATTTAATCATAGTCTTCCTTGATCTCATCACCTTTTGTTTGGATGCATGCACCCATGCGTTTATACTTATCAACCTGGAAGAAAAATTAAGTCTGGAACACGCACCCCGAAGCGTGGTGCACCGAAGATTGATTGAAATTCGTCCGAAAAACTAAGTCTGGAATGCGCACCCCGAAGCGTGGCACACCAAAAACCGGCCGAAATTCTTTCGAAAAACTAAGTCTGGAATGCGCACCCCGAAGCATGGTGCATCGAAGACCGACCAAAATTCGCCCGAAAAACTAAGTCTGGAACACGCATCCCAAAGTGTGGCGCACCAAAGACCGATAACAATTTTCCCGAAAAACTAAGTCTGGAATGTGCACCCCGAAGCGTGGCACACCGAAGACCGGCCTTTCACAGTCGGCCCTTGGCAGGGGGTCGACAGACGCGACGGTTGGCCCCGAACAACGGGTCAGTAGACAGACCTCTTGTCGGTCCTTGGTAGGGGGTAACCCTGGTAGTGGGTTGGCCTACAGACAGAATCTTTAGTCGGCCCTTGGAATGGGGTCAATAGATGATACGATCGGCCTTGGTGGCAGATTCTCCCCAACATTCGTCAAGCCACCTTACCATCAACAAAACTAGTTTTGCACCATAAAGTCCCAGCCAGCTAGGCTAGCATCTATTTACATAGGAGGGGGTAACTGTGGGTGCAAAATCCGGATAACGTCTAACAGTGAAACCCACCAGC
The DNA here is from genome assembly GCA_947650365.1 of Chamaelirium japonicum. Taxonomy (NCBI): domain Eukaryota; kingdom Viridiplantae; phylum Streptophyta; class Magnoliopsida; order Liliales; family Melanthiaceae; genus Chamaelirium; species Chamaelirium japonicum. The sequence continues at coordinate 74,057,094 of OX393552.1, read as the reverse complement.
CCTACCTAGGGCCCACGAAGATGACAGTAAGACCCGCAAGCCCTGCCTGGGGCCTACGAAGGTGACAGTAGGATCCGTCAGCCCTACCTAGGGCCCACGAAGATGACAATGGGACCCCTCAACCCTACCTAGGGCTCACGAAGATGACAATGGGACTTGCCAGCTCTGCTTGGGGCCCACGGACATTGTTTGGGGTCTAGTAAATCCCCTTCCGAGTATTTATCAAAAACCCAAATATTCCCAAAGATTTATAAATAGCTAACTAAAACAATAATCCAAACCATAATTCATTATTTCACTTTTCATTTTCTGTTTTCCAGAGCTCTCTGAGCCTTCTAATGATCAGACTATAGTCAAGCCACTCCATTATCTGTCTACTTGTACAAGCACTCCTCGGCTTGTCGAGAATAGCTCTAAGTACTTTTTTAGAGTAAGTGGATTCAAAGGTTGCGTCTTACAGAGACGTAGGCTTCGACCAAACTTCATCACCACATCCTGTGTCAACTCTCTTTCTCTCTATCTCTCTCTACCTCAACAGCGTCGGCATGACAGCTAAGCACGTGATAACTCAGCACTCCACAGTACAATGCATTTAAAATTCTACCCTCAATTGACTGTTAGACGAATATCATATGACGATCGAAATTTTCCCCCATAATGAACCTCGATGACAGTGCATGCTGATTTTTTTCCCTAGCATCACGGTGCACACCGGGCGACATAGGAGGAGCACGAGGAGAAGGATCAACCATCGTGACTCTTCTTTCATCTTCTTCTTAGGTGAAAATGGATCAAAGGATCTTTTGAACCATAGCGTACATTGAGCCAATGTATCTAAGGATTTGTTGACCAATGATTTGAAATTCATAACCAAAAATGTTTGGGGATTTATGAGTAGTGATTTCATAAGGCGTGTATGTAAGGTGACACATCACAAGTTCACAACCATCTATACTTCTATTCAAGTTTGCATATGGATTGTTGCAATGTTCTCTGGCATGCATAATAGATAAATATTTGGCTTTCTTAGCATTTGTTGAACAATGGTTCACTCATACCAGAAGACTGTGAAAGAGCAATGGCTTGCTTGGCACCTTATTGCAGTCGTCCCTTTGCTTACGGTTTGGGCTTAGTTCGATGCACTGATTGGGCAATCTTGATGTGGCAAAGGGATGGCGGCGGTGCACCGAAGTCAGCTGAGTGTGTGTTGACGTCGAACAGACAATGAGTGTGTTGCCGCTTAAGACTGTCGTCTGAGTGATAACAGGCACATGAATGCTCTAGTTTTGTTAACGGAGTGTAATTCCATTATTACGCTTATCCACACAGGGAAGGGATAGACACAATAAATAGTGGGGAGTCCCTCTCTCTAAGCCACGGCAAATCTATATAACATGGCACGACGGTCTACGTGCTGACTACGACAAAACGGAACCAAAAGATGACTAGACAAAATGGAACAAGCTGACTATACAAAAACGCATGCTGACTAGACAAACTGAACGGAATAGATTTGTCCATCGATCAATAAATGAATGAGAGGAGACGGTCCATGAACAGTTGTTGCCATAAATAATGGGTCTCGGTTGGGATCACCTTCGAATGAGGGACGGTTGTGATCGATCGGGTAGAGAGGGAGTACGTGAGATTGGAAAGAGAGCCTTAATTAAAAAAAACCAAAAAAGGAAAGAATGTAAGAGGTATCAGAACACCTTCCCGATACATTGGGTCATGGGTACAATCAATTAGGAAGAAAAAACCTTAATTAAAAAAAACCAAAAAAAGAAATAAGTAAGAGGTATCAGAACACCTTCCCGATCCATTAGATCATGGTTGCTATTAGTGGGATTTGAATTTGGATTTTTTTTAGGTAAGATGAAATTTTGGAAATTAGACTTTCACCAAAATCAGCTAATTAACTGGCCACCGAAGTACAATAATTAATTATTTTTATTTGGCCGTTATTAGTGGGATTCGAATTTGGGAATTTTTTTAGGGAAGATGGAATTTGGGGATTAGATTTTCACCAATCTATATAACATGGCACGACGGTCTACGTGCTGACTAGGACATAACGGAACCAAAAAGATGACTAGACAAAATGGTACAAGCTGACTAGACAAAAACGCATGCTGACTAGATAAAACTAAACGGAATAGATCTGTCCATCGATTAATAAATGAATGAGAGGAGACGGTCCATGAACAATTGTCGCCATAAATAATGGGTCTCGGTTGGGATCACCTTCGAATGAGGGACGACTGTGATCGATCGGGTAGAGAGAGAGAGTAGGTGAGATTGGAAAGAGAGCCTTAATTTAAAAAAAACCAAAAAAGGAAAGAAGGTAAGAGGTATCAGAACACCTTCCCTGTCCATTGGGTCATGGGTACAATCAATTAGGAAGAAAAAACCTTAATTAAAAAAAACCAAAAAAGGAATAAGTAAGGATCATGGCTGCTATTAGTGGGATTTGAATTTGGATTTTTTTTAGGTAAGATGAAATTTTGGAAATTAGACTTTCACCCAAATCAGCTAATTAGTTGGTCACCGAAGTACAATAATTAATTATTTTTATTTGGCCATTATTAGTGGGATTCGAATTTGGGATTTTTAAGGGAAGATGGAATTTGGGGATTAAATTTTCACCAAAATCAGCTATTTACCTAGCTCGCCACCACAGCTCCCCACCCCTTTGAGAAATAGAGAGAGAGAGAGAGAGATGACCACCTCTCCCTCTCGCTGTCTTCCTCATCTCGTGCTCAGAGCCGGACGAGCCTCTCGCCAGTCCTCCTCCTCACCCCATTCCATTTGTCACGATCGGAGCACGGAGTGCTGCCGTATGCCACCTCTTCTTCCCTCTTCCCTTCTCTCATTTTCTCCATGAAAACTGACCCCTCCTCTGGGACTCTTCCTTGCAGCAGGTTGTAGTCGACCGGTGGCCAACGACTGAACAACACAATGATAGCCAACCACCCCCACCCTTACCTCTTTCTCTTTTCATTGCTACAGCTGCCATTTGGTCGTTCATTGAGCGGCCCGGCAAGACCTCCGACCACCCAAGAGGAAGTCTATCGCAGGCCCTTGGTGTCCTTGCCGTCTGCGAGGAGAAGAACGTATTCAGCATTGGGGAAGAGCCGAACCCCGTCCCGTGCAGCCTCTCTGTGTACCCGTCCTCCGATACACCACTGCCCTAGCCGACATTCGTGTTGGGGAGCTTATGTCGCCGGTGTTGGTGTTGAAGTAGCAGTGCAGGTTCTTGGAGTAGAGCTCGGTGGTGGATGCTGGTGCCACTGCCGATGACGTTGGGGGCGGCGACACTGCCTCTACACTACGCGAAACCTAATTGTAGTAATCAAGAGGATGATCCGGTTGCTGAGGGTGATGGGACTTGGTGCAAGGGATGATCTTTAAGGGATGTTGCCCGCAAGGGTTCAGGCTGCTGTGTAGGGTATGGTGGGGGGCGGCGAGAGAAGCGGGATTGATGGCGGAGCCGCCTGTGTGGCTGGGGCAGATCATGGAGTGGCTGGGGTCGCTGGCTCACAACACAATCTGGTGGCAGGGAGGATGAAGCTTCAAGAGGCAGAGCGCGGTGGTGCCTACGGCCAGACCCTCTACTTCGTCAGCTGGGAGAAATTGGAGGCCACCGCCACCGCCTCCGACTTGCTGTTGGACCCCAACTACATCTGGAGGTTCAAGATGGCTGTGATCGATCGGGTAGAGAGGGAGTAGGTGAGATTGGAAAGAGAGCCTTAATTAAAAAAAAAAAAAGAGGAAAGAATGTAAGAGGTATCAGAGCACCTTCCCGATCCATTGGGTCATGGGTACAATCAATTAGGAAGAAAAAACCTTAATTAAAAAAAACCAAAAAAGGAAATAAGTAAGAGGTATCAGAACACCTTCCCGATCCATTGGATCATGGTTTCTATTAGTGGGATTTGAATTTGGATTTTTTTTAGGTAAGATGAAATTTTGGAAATTAGACTTTCACCCAAATCAGCTAATTAGCTGGTCACCGAAGTACAATAATTAATTATTTTTATTTGGCCGTTATTAGTGGGATTCAAATTTGGGATTTTTTAGGGAAGATGGAATTTGAGGATTAGATTTTCACCAATCTATATAACATGGGACGTCGGTTTTGTGCTGACTAAACAAAATGGAACAAAAAAGCTGACTAGGATAAGTTGACTAGACAAAAATTAACCGAATAGATCTAATCATTCGTTCAAAAATTAATGCATGATCTCTCCTTGGTTTCAAATCCCAACCCATTTAAACTGCACTAAACCCCCTAAAATCACGGCCCATTGAAACTGCACTAAACCTGACCGTTCATCCCGTGATCATTGTTCGTATCAACGGTTATAAACTCGCCTACTGAAATTTCGGCCGCCCTAAACCATCGGGTCGATCTCGAGGAATCCATTCGAATAGAGACAGCTGTGATTGATCGATTTTAGAGGAAGGGGGAGTTGGTCGCACCGAAGGCGCACGCTTCGTGCCAATCGACACGGGTAAGGAAATGGGTGTTTTCTATGAATGCCGATGTTGCCGTCGAAAGTGTTTTGTTGCTGAAGGCGTTCAGGTGTGCAGCCGTCGAAGGTGGCCCACTGCAGTGCCGACATGTGTGTTGCCGCCGAAGGCAGCCCGCTGTAGTGCCGACAGGCACGGGCATGCACTAGTCTATATAACATGGCACAGTGGTCTACGTGCTGACTAGGACAAAACGGAACCAAAAGATGACTAGACAAAATGGAACAAGCTGATTAGAAAAAAATGCATGCTGACTAGACAAAACTGAGCGAAATAGATCTGTCCATCGATTAATAAATGAATGAGAGGAGATGGTCCATGAACAGTTGTCGCCATAAAATAATGGGTCTCGGTTGGGATCACCTTCGAATGAGGGACAACTGTGATCGATCAAGTAGAAAGGGAGTAGGTGAGATTGGAAAGAGAGCCTTAATTAAAAAAAAACCAAAAAAGAAAAGAAGGTAAGAGGTATTAGAACACCTTTCAGATCCATTGGGTCATGGGTACAATCAATTAGGAAGAAAAAACCTTAATTAAAAAAAACCAAAAAAGGAAATAAGTAAGAGGTATCAGAACACCTTCCTGATCCATTGGATCATGGCTGCTATTGGTGGGATTTGAATTTGGATTTTTTTTAGGTAAGATAAAATTTTGGAAATTAGACTTTCACCCAAATCAGCTAATTAGATGGTCACCGAAATACAATAATTAATTATTTTTATTTGGCCGTTACTAGTGGGATTCGAATTTGGGTTTTTTTAGGGAAGATGGAATTTGGGGATTAGATTTTCACCAAAATCTGCTAATTACCTAGCTCCCCACCATAGCTCCCCACCCCTTTTGAAAAATATAGAGGGAGAGATGACCGCCTCTCCCTCCCGCTGTCTTCCTCATCATGTGCTCAGAGTCGGACAAGCCTCTCGCCGGTCCTCCTTCTCACCCCATGCCATTTGTCACGGTCGGAGCACGGAGTGCTGCCGTATGCCACCTCTTCTTCCCTCTTCCCTTCTCTCATTTTCTCCATGAAAACCGACCCCTCCTCCTGGATTGTAAGGTGGATCTCTCTCTCTCTCTCTCTCTCTCTCACACACACACACACACACACACACACACACTCACACACACACACATTTTTTGAATGGTTATTGAACCCAACATTCTTGATGTCAAAGGTCATCGAGATATGTTCCACCAAAAATTGCATGAGAAAAATTAAATGCTCTCTCCAAATTTTTTTTAATTTAATTTGGTTTTATCTACCCGTTTATTTTAATTGTTTGACACATCTAATTAAAAGTGCATCAACTAGGGATATCTATCAAAACATAAACATTCCTTGAAATTGTTTGACGGGGAACAAAACTATTAGTTTCATCACCAAGCCATTAAATACACCACATAGTCTTTCTATTTTTCATTAAACAACTAGAGCTATAAAAAATTTATGGTAAGCTTTAATACCTTTTTTCCTATGCGCGCATGATAATTGATTAAGCGCACCAACTAAATATTTATATTTGTCATTAAACACAATTAAAAGGCAATTAAGGTACATCCATTTATATATATTAGAAAGGCAATTAGGGTTTAGGGGTTCTGGACAAGTTGACAAGCTGGCAAAGAAAAAAAATTGCCTCATTCAAATTTTGAATCCTACCCATAATAACTTACCCCATCAAATATGTTCCCTCCCTTTCCTTATTTGGAAAGATATAAAACATCTATTTTAGGAAAAGAATGTCTTAATGAGGCCACAAATTTTCGGCTTTCTTATTTGGGCACTAAAAATTTCCTCTCTCACCAGTGATAATCCTTGAAATCAACAATTGGGGAGTGCCGACAGACACGAGTTTCACACTAGGTCCGATGTTGTCGAAAGCGGCCGCAATGGCTACCGGTGGCGGACGTCTAAGTGCCGATAGGCACGGGCATGCACTAGTCTATATAACATGTTAAGGCCGTTCTGGTTATTTACAAGCTTGCCATTCTCAAAATCGCATAGAGACAAGTTATTCATCCGGTCTAATCGATATATGAGTTGGATGCATCAAAAAAAAATTTAATCAGAAACTCTATATTCAATCTAATCGAACGAATGAGCCATTCCCACGATCTCTCTCTTATTCTGATCTCTCTTTCTTTCTCCATCTCTCTCTCTGTGTCTCCCTTTTCTAAGATCGTGCCAACCGGCATGAGCATGCACCAGTAGCAAACATACAACTTGGATCCCATCAGCAGTCAAGGGTGAAAGGAGGCAGAATGCTCTCTACAATCTTCCAACATCCGTCGTCATCCCCGTGAAAGCACTGAAAGGTACGGATCCCATGTCACAACCGTATATTGCACCCATATCCATCCAGTGAATCACATACAGTCCCAACCCAGTAGTCAAATGGGCGGTTGAGATTGTCCCAATGATATTGTATCCTGATTAGAATCTGATCGTAACCGTCCCTTGGCCTGCTGGTTTCCGCTGAGTTCGATTCACTGGACATGGGGAGGAGTCGAAGCCAAGGCCTGTCGGGTTCGGATTCGGCCGCTAGCAACATCCAGCCCGGCATCACTTTGGGGCGAGTGGATCGGACGGCTCCCCACAACCAGCGAACCGTCGTTCAGGGGAGAGGTGTCGAACTCCCTCCTTATCCTCTTCCCCAGTTCCCCGCCCCGCCGGCCCCCAGTTCTCCCGTCCCCCGATCGTGATGGCGGTAGCAGCAGCCGTGGCGGCTTCTAGAAGCTTCCTCCTCGCCCATCCGAGGCTTCTAGAAACATCTCGAGCCTTCTTCTGCGCTCCTGGGCACCGCAGAAAGCTCCCCTTTCTGCTCCGCCGCAGCTCCACCCAGTCATTCCCACAGACCCTCGGGGCTCAGGAAGTGGCCCACCCCGCTCGGCTCCCCAACGTGGTGGACATCCTACAGGAGCGCGGCCTTGTCGAGTCCATCACCGGCGAGAGTCTCAGGTCTGCGTGCTCCAACCCTAACCTCAGCCCCCTTAAGGTCTACTGCGGTTTTGATCCCACGGCCGAGAGCCTGCATTTGGGGAACCTGCTGGGCCTCATCGTCCTCTCATGGTTCCTTCGGTGCGGGCACAAGGCCGTCGTGCTCCTTGGCGGGGCCACCGGTCTGGTCGGAGACCCCTCTGGCAAGAGCTTAGAGAGGCCGGAATTGGACATCGAGACCGTAGCGAAGAACTGCGAAGAAATCGGAGATTCGATTCTTCCAATACTAAAAAGAATGGTTGTTGGCGCAGATTCGATGGTGGGATTCTGGAAGGAGGAGAATCTGGACATGGGTGGTGACGAAAGAGGGATTTTGGAGATGGGTTCCCAAAAAAATCCGATTTTGTATCCGGGCACTGAAGGTGATAGGTATTTGAGTGCTGAAACCTTCTATAAATCCATCTTATTTCTTAACAATAATGTCTGGTGGGAGAATATCAAACTGTTGGATTTTCTTAGAGAAGTGGGAAGGTTTGCCCGCGTAGGGGCGATGATGGCTAAGGAGAGTGTGAAGAAGAGGTTAATGTCCGAGGAGGGGATGAGCTATACAGAATTCACTTATCAGTTGCTGCAGGGCTATGACTTTCTTTATCTTTTCAAGAACGAGGGCGTGAATGTTCAGATAGGTGGGAGTGATCAGTGGGGTAATATAACCGCCGGAGCCGAACTGATTCGTAAGATATTGCAGACCGAAGGAGCTTATGGTTTGACCTTTCCCCTCTTACTCAAAAGCGATGGAACCAAGTTTGGAAAATCCGAAGGAGGAGCAATATGGTTGTCCCCATCAATGTTATCACCTTACAAGTTCTATCAATACTTCTATTCGGTGCCGGATGCTGATGTAGTGAAGTTTCTGAAAATCCTGACTTTCTTGAGTATGGAGGAGATTCAGAGGTTGGAGGAGGAGATGAAGAAGCCCGGTTACGTTCCTAACTCGCTTCAATCGAGGCTTGCGCAAGAAGTTACCCGCTTTGTTCATGGTGAGGAGGGACTTGCCGAAGCATTAAAGGCGACTGATGCTTTAAGGCCCGGGGCAGAGACACGGTTGGATTGGGAAATCATTGACGGAATAGCAGAAGATGTTCCTTCATGTTCCTTGGCATATGATGAGGTGTTGAATTCTAATTTGATTGATCTTTCGGTCTTGACTGGTTTGCTCAGTAGTAAGTCTGCTGCACGACGTCTGGCGAAGCAAGGGGGTCTTTATTTAAATAACAGAAGGGTTGATAGTGATGATAAGTTAATTGAAGCAGGTGATATAGTTGATGGGAAGGTACTTCTGTTATCTGCTGGAAAGAAAAATAAGATGGTTGTAAGGATATGCTGATTCTTCATCTTGAACGTATTATCAAGACTATTTAGGTTAACTATTATTTTTCCATCGGTATAAGTGAATGAATTGCAACTGAAAACGTGTATTTACTGCTTTTCTGTAATCATTACTGTATATTAAATCCTTCTGAATAATTTTTTGGACCACAAGTAATACCAATCCCCCCCCCCTCTTTTCTACTTCCTTGCTTGCTCGTGATGATGTTTCTCTCGATCCATGTCACCACTAGGAGTACTTATTAGAAATTATTAGAAATGTTTTTGTTAGTGTAGATTAGACCTCTTGCATCTCAAAGCACAATTGAATCCATTAGGCTAGAGCGTAGGGCATGGAGGGCTTAGAGCGAGCAACGTTAATTGACATGTATGCTTATACTTCAAATTTATTAGAAATGCCTAAGATTGAGCAAGTCGATCATATTGATTGTATTGGCATATTTGAGTAAGCTGGTCACAACCAGATTTGGTGTGAAATAAATATTTTCTTCTCATATTTGTATTGATGTGAGCTTTTCATGATTACTGGATTTAGTAAACCCTCCGAAGCACAAGGTATGTTGCTTAAAGTCTAATTGTCCTTTCGTAGTTTGATTTCCTTATGGATATAGGGTCCAGATCTTCGCCTTTGTCCCATTCATGGCGAAGACCTTAAGAATATGGATTTGGAATTTTGGATCCCTTTTCCTCTCTTTCTTGTTTCATGATCTTGATGGATGCAATTTGTTGTAGTCACCCCCCTCGTGGTCTATGTTCATTTTTGAGACTAGTCCTTGACCTTTAACAGTTTCTGCATGGGAAGTCGTGCATGCAAGGTAACTCATGAGCCTTGAATCCTGTTGTGTTACTTACAGGGAGGATCTTGAGGATTCAATTGGTTCTCTTGTTGCATCAGAGTGAAGTTGGAACTCACTTGAGAGTTTTTCGAATTGCATCTCCATGCTTGTGTCTTGGTGTCCTAATCTGGTTTGAACCTTGTTCGTCGACCTTATATATATATATATATATATATATATATATATATATATATATATATATATATATATATATATATATATATATATATATATATATATATATATATATATATATAATAAGCTACAGTTTTGTGGGGGGTATAAAGGACGATCGTGTTGAGTTTGGGAGTAGGATGGAAAAGGGGGGTTATGATGAGTGTGATTCACTTGGGGAGGAGAATGACTGAGATCAAATGGAGTTGAGATGGAGGGATGAGATTGAGGGGAGAAGGAAATAGACCAGGAAAGGATCAAATTGTAAAAGAAAATAATTTAGGATGCAATACAGGGCTTTAATGTAAAAAAATAGGGACACTCATGGTATTGCATTGCCATGATTGTTCACACGTTTTTTCTATGAGGCTTATTTCCAGCGGCCCAATACAAAATGACCACATAGATCTCCCCCTCTCTTCATATGTGGTCCCCCTCCCCCCATTTAGAAAGCCAACTCATTTGCCAACATTTGTTGCCAACTCCACCTGATGTGGAGTGCTGGCAGGTCCTCATTGCTTGGAACGTTTTTGTGAGTTGGATATCTAGCATTTCCCTTTTGCTACCCGAATGATTTGCTGCACTTGCATATCGTCCAATCGTGATCCGCCACGTTCCTATCTAGCATTTCCCTTTTGCTACCCGAATGATTTGCTGCACTTGCATAACGCCCAATGGTGACCCACCACGTTGTCCAAATGAAAATACATAATGGGCATGTGCAGTTTGGCAACAAGTATAGTTCCCATTATGCCCTTCCTTTTGGATGATGTGGCAAACCACAATTGGACCGCAAGCACGTGCAACAAATAAATTGGATAGCAAAAAAGTTATCATTTAATGTTTTTTTTTGGGTAGGAACTCGCCGTTTAATGTTGTACCGAGTAAAACTATTTGAATAAACTGAGGGACAATCTCCAGGACAATTATTCTCATGGTGTAGAGTGAGATCCAAGGCTCAGTGCATCAGCGTCGCACCATTGTGGATTGTCCCACATGTTGTTCTTCGGGTTGTCAAATCGCATTAGCTGTTGTACCCAATTGGAGAGTATTTTTCTACCGAGAAATGCTATTCAGCCCGAAGGTTTTTCCGATTCCGCTCAGTACGACTGACATGGCAGCGTACAATTGGTGGCTGAATTTCACTAGCGACATTTAAATCTTTAACACCACTAGTTGTACGCTGCCACGTCAGTCGTATTGAGCGGAATCGGGAAAACCTTCGGGCTGAATAACTGTTCTCTTTTCTATCTGTTTGGTTTGCTAAACTTGCTTACGACGCAGTTCTTGGCTTCCACATCGTCCAAAAGATCTCTCTCTCTCTCTCTCTACCCCTCCTTCAATTTTGTCTCTCGGCTAAACCCTTATCCACTAGATATGTTGCACTTGCTTACGGTCCATTCATCGTGTGCCACATAGACCACTAAATGGGTAAAACGGGGTTGCAAGTGTACCATACATCCCATAGCAAAATACTTTTCCCTTAGCCAAAACTGAATCACAATTGTTCTTTTGCATGCCATTTGAGGCTGAGTGGGACTCGGGCCGCAAACGGGCCACAGTGATCGATTTCCATGCCAAGTTAGCATGAGAGAGAGAGATGCTTTTAAGTACCAGCCTTGACAAATAATTTGGTTTGAGTTAAGACCCAGCCTGAAAAGATACATATACATTAAAGCCCTATTAAATGGCATCAAAGAATGGTTGTGATTTAGTTTTGGCTTCAATCACAACCGTCTATTACACCTAATCCGATCGGTGAATCGCACTCTACCCCAAATGTCATACAAAAGAACGGATGCCATTCAGTTTTGACTTCAACCTATCTGATCCCCGCTCTTAAAAAATCTCTCATACTAATTACCAAACTCTCATCCAATCAAACATCTAAAACACTGTAGTAGTATTGTAGTAATCTTCAACGATAATACCCGTCGATGCCCAATGTGAGCGCCCCCATCGAAGGTGGTCACTGCAGTGTCGACATGAATGAGTGTAGTGATGAAAACGGCCAACGATGGTGGTGGTGGCAGTCGATGGAGGCGATAAGAGGTTCGGGTATTGTTCTGAGTGTGTGCTGCTTCTTAAGCGGGATGTGTTTTTTAGCGGCGGTGGTGGTGACAGTTGGAGGATATGAGAAGTCTGGGCATCGCCCTGGGGGGTGTGTTGCCGCAGAAGGCGGCCATTGCATTTCCAAAGCTGTCGAAGACGGCCACGAAATATTGTCACATTCCTAAAAATATTATCACCGCTCATAAAATATTGTTATCATCCTTGAAATATTATTATCGTCCTCAAAATATTGTCGTCACTCTTGAAATGTTTTGTTGCCACCTTTAAAATATTGTCACCTTTCTTGAAATATTGTCCCCATCCTCAAAATCTTTTGCGTACCGACAGGCACGGGCATTACTGGTGTATATATATATATATATATATATATATATATATATAGATAAATAGAGAGAGAGAGAGAGAGAGAGAGAGAGAGAGAGAGAGAGAGAGAGAGAGAGAGGATACGGGGTACAGGCTGGCGACCTATTTCGGTGAAATGGGCAGCCGCCCATTTGATGCCCCTAGAAGTTTTAGAATGTGCGGATTTTTTGTGAGCATGAGCACCCTATCTTAGATAAATCACCCACAAAAAACCATCTAATTCTAAAACTTTAGAGGCATCAAATGTTATAATTCAAATTAACGATTACAACTGACGTTTGATAAAACTTCTAACATGTGATGCCCCTAGGAGTTTAGAATGTGATAATTTTTTGTGGGTGTTCTATTTAAGGTAGGGTGCTTATGCTCACAAAAAATCAGCACTATCTAAAACTCCTAAGAGATTCAAATGGGTAGCTGCCCATTTCGGCGAAATAGATTGCCAGCCAAACTCTTAGTGAAAGCTCCATGAGTTTGAGGGGAGATGGTGATAGAATTTGTATGTATTGCGCGCGCGCACACACACACACACACACGAAACACACACTCACAATAAACACAAACATACATTAGTGTGTGGCGTAGGCCTCCATTACTATGTAAGTCCTGTAATATTATTATTAGGCTTCATCCTTCGCGAGGCTAGGGTTTCCCAATTACTCTTGTACAAATTATCCAATCTTTGAATTAGCTTGGGATCCTTGAGGGATGATTTCTTGTAAGTCGGATTGGATAACATATAATATCCCCCTGCTCGACTCCTAAACTTTGTTCATTTAAATGGCATGAACACTAGGAGTCCAAGATGTAAACTGCAATATTTTCAAAGCATGCAAGTGTGCTAGTATAGTGCTTTGCACCTACCTCATAGCACTCCCAAAGTGGTCAAAATACATGATTCCTTTGGAAGTACTCCTGTCAGCCCACATAAGCAGATGTTAAGGCTATGTGAAACAAGAGGAAAACATGGGCATTCAAGAACTTTCAGATTGGAATGAAGGATGAGAGATTAACTTTCATCAAGATGTAAGTCGATCGGGCATGATTGACGAAGTGAAAACACATTATAAAACCAAGTTCGGGAATATGAAGCGAAAGCTACTTATATCCACATGGAAATGTATCAGTTTATTTGATTGGGGATGCAAGTAAAATCCACTTCTGTTTCGGTCCATGGCTCACAAGTGGCAGTAGTATTAAGCAAACAGGTTGTAAACAAATAAACAACATGGGCAAGGTTTACAATGATGCTTATCTACCTGCACCTCAAGCTGCAGTGATCAACCGCATTTGGGATGAGAGTTGGGATAATAAAATCCAGTACATAATTCTCGGTGACACATATGGGTTGAAGGGTGTGATGGCTGCTTCACTTCTAAATCTGCTTGGAAACCTCTATGAGCAAAGCATCCAATGCCTTGCTTCATGTAATTGAATACCACTTAACTTGCTATTTAACAGATTGTTTACCCTCCAAAGAATCGAAAACCTTGAATTCAGATTGCATCAATTGTGTTCTATGAGGGACCAGGAAGGAGTACGCATGTCCTGTCTTCCTTATCCGCATGCGTGCTTACAGAAAATGCTCGCATCTAGGCAATTTGGGAATTCCATATTAACCCAAAGATTATTGCTTCTGTTACTTTGAATTGCGATTGTCACAACAGAAAATTAGTGACGGTGTTGGAAATTAATGTTGAGCATTTATTCTGGTTACATTTCTTAAGTGTTATTATGTATATGGACATCGGTTGCAGTCACCATAAGACAGGAAATAGAAGCAGTTTTGTCAACTTAAATAAAGAAGTGCATTCACAAGTAAAGCTTGGAGATGGCAAGGTGCACGCCGTTGAAGGAAAAGGAGTCATATCAATACAAGCAGAGGGAGGTAACTCTAAACTCATACATGATATTCTCTATGTTCTTGGCTGTCCAGTGAGCTTTAAACTTTGGCCAATTAATCCAAAGATTACTGCATCATCTTAGACAAGAGCATCAAGCAAATAGTGGCAAGATTGAACATGGCAACTAGCACGGTTTTTCCTCTCACTATGCCATTTAAAGAAAATTGTGCACTAAAATCTTCTGAAACTGATGAAACTTGGTTATGGCACCTGAGATATGGTCATCTGAATTTTAGAGGTCTAAAGCAGTGTTGTCAAGGCGACGAGGCGCGCCTGAGGCGCAAGGGGCCGCTAGAGCCTGAGGCGCAAGGCACAAATACGGCGCACGCCTTAGTGTGTAAGGCACAAAAATATATAATTTGCTTTAAAAATTAATAATAATTGTCAAAAAATTTTAAAATTCATAAAAAAGATATATTTTATGAAAAAAAAGAAATATGATCATTATTCAACTAAATCAATGCAAGCCACAAGGTATACACTAACTCATAAGTCATAACTAGTGTGGTCATCAAATGAACAATTTATTATAGGCAACATGCCAACATCATATTCATAAAATGAAGGGATACATTACTCATAAGTGATAATTGATAAGTGAGAACTCATAACCAATGAGTAACAAAACCATCCATGAACCATGATAATTTAACATTGTCTTAATTCTTAAACAGTTAAACCATTTAAATAGATCAAGAAGTACAAGTACTAAAAAACAGAGGACACGCTCGCAAAAAAAAACAAAGGACATAAATCATAAAACTACCCAATCACTCATCATCATCATCAAATAAACCCTCCACATCATCTTGATTGGCATGGCCATCCGCATCTCCAAAAGACGCTTCTTCTTCAACAAACCGGTAAAAATAAAACTGAAAAAAAACCGAAAAAAAACCAAACACAGTAAGGCGCGCGCCCTGTCCGCCCTGCGCTTGGTTCATGAGGCGCTGAAAGGCGCGCCTGAGCTACGCCTTGCTATGCTCGCCTCACCAGGAAGCGCTTGAGGCGCATATGGCTGAATCGCCTTGAGGCGCGCGCCTCACTGCGCCTTGACAACTATGTAGTGTACTACACAACCGAGTTACCGAGTATTTCCGATAAACAAACTTTGTATTCCCTCGCACCTAGACAATAGACTTTTCAAGCTATTGTTATCCCTAGTAATGTCAGTGAAAACATTTCTACCCCACAGACTTATCTGTGTTCAATTAATCAAACCTTTTTTATTTACTTTTAGAGCCTTCCACCATAGTCTCTCTTATTAATCATCATAGATAAAGTTTATCTGAAGTGCACAGCTATCCTTTTGAGTGCTCATCATCAAGAGAAATGAATACATAGTAACATAGCTAACAATTGATTAAAGCTTATGAATATGCATTCGCCGAAATCCTGCAAGTGCGACATCCTAATGTCTAAAAGTAACAAATGCATAAAGGGCTATCGAAAGTCACTAATAGCATGATGAAGCTGAGTATGAAGTCTTTAAATAGGGTTCTAATGAGCAATGCATTCTTTCATCTGTGTCTTTTTCTTAGCTTAACCTTTTTTTTTATTTATTTATATGACACTCTGGGGCTAGGACACTAGATCACACTTACAACTCGATACTTTCATCAATTTGTCGAAGTCGACCAATAGCAAAATGTGCCAAAACACCCTAACAGCTCTAAAACACTAACAAAGTGCCCGCCTATCAACATAGGTAGTCTATTAACATAGGTAAAAGTTCCACACAACAATCAACCCCTCCATCCAAAAGGACTCTTCTAAATGCCATGTTCCAAATGACTATGTTACCTAAAGATTCAATAGGCATCTACTACACGGTAGTACTGTGTCTTCCATTCCATGGGAAGCACTATTCCCTTTTCTCTTACTAACATCTGCTCATGACTGTTGAAGTCTAAAGCTCATATTGTCTTTCATGCAACACCTGCACAAGCAATCCTCATTCTACTAATTTGATTGTTTTTACTGCTTAGGTGTCACATTTTCAATCTCGTTTCCAGGTGGAAGCATTTTTCTTCCTCTTGGTCTAAGCATTTGCTTAAACATTAATGATGCCCACATTGTGTTGTTATTCTAGTGCAATTTGATCTTAGGATAAGTTCCTCCTTATCTGATGCATTTGATACTGCTCTTGATCACTTTAGACTATTCCCTTTGTATTTGGATGAACAATCTAGTATAATCTATAACATATTTAATATTGCATTCAAGAATCAAGAATGTTTGCTAAGCAATTTGGCATATTAATGTGAAGTTACTGATGTAAATTGTGTAGTTAAGAAATGGGTGTTCAATTTTATTTAATTGGTTAGGAACTTTACTGATTGGGGCTTAGGCTCAGGGTTTTCTTTTTGAGAAAATCTATCAAAGTCTAAGGCCATGTGGTGTCTGCTAGTTGTTAATGGGAAGGTAGCTTGCACCATGCATATTAGTTTCTGCTATTTGACTTTTTGATGTTACAAGAAAGACCTTGTGGTGTTACTACACATAGAGAGTGAAGTTTGTATCGGTCAATGGCATTTGCTTCATGCTTGTGAGTTTGATCTCAATACTAAAGTTCAATGGTGCCACAGGAGAAGTTTGATTAGCCTTTTAAAGATATTTCTATAATGCTTTGTTCATTTCCAATTGTCAACTCCGCCTTTATTCTGTTTGCATTCACACTATTCTCTATAAACTGGATGATTCACACTATTTTTGACCAAAGGTGTTTTGGGGGAAATGTTGAGGCTATGTGCACTTGCATGTTGTTTTCTTCAAATCACAAATTTTGAGATATTGCTGTTGGCAAATAATCACTTATTTATATTAGACTGATGCAAATGTTTGCCTTAAATGATTTTTTTTGTGCTTATGGTAATTATGCATATCCTGGAAGCAGTGTTAGCTTGTTAACATGGTGCTATTTCTGGCTTCAGTTCTGTTTTCTTATTTCGTGCTGATTGAAGCTATAGATAACCATTTAAAAGTATTTTATTTATTTGTTATATATCCTAAAGGTTTTAGTGTAGTTTCATCAGTTACGGTGCATATCGACTGTTATGAGCACAGCTCCATTCAGAATGGATGTATTCTTCTTATAATTTAGAGGCATGTTGTGCATAAATTTCAATGTGTTAGTATATTCTGTTTGTCATAAGCAGTCCCTAAAGTTATTTTTATGACCATCAGGTTCGAGTGAAGGCCGCTCTTAACAAGCAGTCAAAAACACGATTGATCGGACCAAATTGTCCAGGCATTATCAAGCCTGGAGAATGTAAAATAGGAATTATGCCTGGGTACATCCACAAGCCAGGGCGTATAGGGATTGTTTCTCGATCTGGTACCTTGACGTATGAAGCGGTATCGTCTTTGTCTTTACATATTTACATTACTACACATTCAAGATTAAAGGTGTCTTCTTAAAATAGATGATTGTGTTGTTTCTGGCAGGTTTTCCTAACAACTGCTGTTGGTCTAGGGCAATCAACTTGCGTAGGTGTTGGTGGGGATCCTTTCAATGGGACAAATTTTGTCGATTGCTTAAAAAAGTTTCTTGAGGATCCTCAGACTGAAGGTAAGCTGCTTGCATGCGTAAAATCTATACCTTTGCCTTGTCTATAGTTTGACAATTGTGAGGTTATCCATCTCATCTATGTATGATTGAGTACAATTTGGGTCCTATTAACGTGTGACTTCTTTCTTCACTTCAATATTTGAATGCTAGGGAGCTGATTTCTTTAGATTATGTTGCAGGGAAGAGCTGTGATTCTGCTGATTTGGAACTTTGGGTTCAAGACTCAAACTGTTAAAAGAAAAGAACATGGTAAATTGGCTGCCTCTATTAGATTAGACAAAGTTTGTGAATGTTGCGTCTATGAAAAATTGCTTACGCTTCCTTTTGCAAACACATCTTGGAGAGCAAGAACTCCATTGCAATTGGTGCATGCTTGACATTTGTGGGCCAACTCAGACTACATCTCTTAGTAAAATAAGATATTTCTTGTTGTTTGTTGACAACTACAACAGCATGATGTGGGTATATTTCTTGAGCAAAAATCAGAAGCATTCTCTATTTTTGTTCAGTGCAAGGCATTTGTTGAAAGACAGAGTAATCAGCCTTTAAAGGTGTTAAAGTGTGATCGTGGAGGTTAATTCACATTGTTGGAAGATGGAGGCTAGGGTTTGGAGAGAATGATATGCTCTTCATTGATGGACTCAAGCTCAATATATATGTACATGTATACCCATACAACCCGACCCGACTGTACATGTAACCCGACCCATCTCTATACATTAATACTCCCCCTCAAACTCACGGTGGATCATGGACCGAGAGTTTGCCGATAAAATGCCGGAAGCGAGCAATCGTAAGGGGCTTCGTCAGAAAATCAGCAGTCTGCTCCGATGATGGAATGAATGGATAGGAGATGATATGGTCGAGAAACTCTTGGCGATCGTAATGACAATCAACCTCAATGTGTTTTGTTCGCTCATGGAAGACCGGGTTGCTAGCATCTGAATAGCACTCCGGTTGTCACAGAAGAGAGGCGTGGGCCTGGATATCACAACTCTCAGGTCGAGTAGAAGGCGGCGAAGCCGGACAATCTCTGCGGTGGTGGAAGCCATAGCTCTATATTTGGCTTCGGTGCTGGAGCGAGCAACAGACTCCTGTTTCTTACTTCGCTAAGAAATAAGAGAATCACCAAGAAACACACAATATCCGGTAGTAGAACGGCGAGTGGCTACATCTCCTGCCCAATCTACATCAGAGTAGGCACGCAGCACCAACGGAGAGGTGGAGGGAAAAAGTAGTGAACAGGTGATGGTGCCTCGGAGGTAGCGGATAATCCGAAGGACTGCTGCATAGTGAACTGAACGTGGAGCCTGAACAAACTGACTGACAATGCCAACAGTATGGGCAATGTCTGGCCGGATCATAGTGAGGTAGACGAGCATCCCAACCAGCCTCTGGTAGTGGGAGATATTCTGGAGCGGCTCACCATCTGTAGCAAGAAGGTTCAAATTGAGCTCCATGGGTGTGTCAGCAGTGCAAGAGTCAATAAGAGTAGCATCAGCAAAGATGTCGGAGATGTAATTTTGTTGGGAGACCAACAGACCACGAGCTAACTGGGCAATCTCGAGGCCCAAAAAGTAGCGAAGAGAGCCCAGATCATTCATCTCAAACTGACTCTGGAGGTGATGCTGAAGGGATGCTATGGTGGCACTGTCATCCCCGGTGATGATCATATCATCCACATAGAGAAGAAGAACTGTAATACCCTGACTGGAGGAGCGAGTGAACATGGCATAGTCAGAGTGGCGCTCAACAAACCCGGCGGCCAGGACTGTACTGCGGAATCGCTCAAACCAGGCACGAGGGGCCTGCTTGAGCCCATAGATGGCTCGGCGCAAACGGCAGGCGTGACCTGAAGGAGCAGGGACGCCCGGTGGAGGAGCCATGTATACCTCCTCTGAGAGATCACCGTGGAGAAATGCATTAGTCACATCCATCTGATGTAGAGGTCACCCTCTAGTAACTGCCACAGCTAAGAGGGTGCGAACGGTAGTCATCCGAGCCACTGGAGCAAACGTCTCCTCGTAGTCAATCCCATACTCCTGGGAGAAACCACGAGCAACAAGGCGCGGCTTATGCCGCTCAATGGACCAAGCATTGACGTCGCCGCCCGCCGTGCTTCAAGATCCCCTCCGCGTCGCTCTCCATCTTCGACACCATCAACGTCATCGTCTGGGTCCCCATCTACGACTGCGTCATCGTCCCGATGGCCCGTAGGTTCACCGGCCGGGAGCGCGGGTTCACCCAGCTGACGCGGATGGGCATCGGCCTCGTCATCTCGATCTTCGCCATGCTGGCCGCTGGGATTCTGGAAGTGGTGAGGCTCCGCATGGTGGGCAGGGGCAAGCTGTACGACTACGATGGCTACCTGCCGATGTCCATCTTCTGGCAGGTGCCCCAGTACTTCATCGCGGGGGCCGCGGAGGTGTTCACCTTCATCGGGCAGCTGGAGTTCTTCTACGACCAGGCCCCCGATGCGATGAGGAGCATGTGCTCTGCGCTCTCGCTCACCATGGTCGCGCTCGGGAATTACCTCAGCACGCTGCTGGTTACGGTCATCATCGATGTCACCATCAAGAACGACAAGCTTGGATGGATCCCCGATAATCTCAACCGCGGCCACCTCGACTACTTCTGGCTCCTGGACTTCCTCAGCATTCTCAACTTTGGGGTCTACCTTCTCATTGCAAAGTGGTATACCTACAAGAAGACAAACTGATCGATCAAGGTCTACGCTGGTTGCTGCGATCCATCGATGAACGATGACATTTCATCACGGTAGGGTGGAAATCGGTAGATCGACGTGAAGGGCTCACCTGGTAATGGAGGCCGATCTGTGTCGCCTGACATGGCTTGGTTTCGTCTTGGAAGCGTGTTACCCTACAAGGGCGTCTCTGGTTGATGAAGGAAAAGGGTTCTCGGCGTCCTCTCGGTCGGGAAACACACTGACTTTCCGGGAACGCCCACTTGCAAAACCGAGACTTTTTGGCTCGCACCAAAAAGGTCTCGGTGTCGGCAGAAGGAAAAGGGGTCTCGGCGTCCTCTCGGTCGGAAAACGCACTGACTTTTCGGGAACGCCCACTTGCAAAACCGAGACTTTTTGGCTCGCACCAGAAAGGTCTCGGTGTCGGCAGGAGGAAAAGGGGTCTCGGCGTCCTCTCGGTCGGGAAACATACTGAGTTTTCGGAAACACCCCCTTGCAAAACCGAGCCTTTTTGGCTCGCACCAAAAGGGTCTCGGCGTCCTCTTGGTCGGAAAACGTACTGAGTTTTCGAAAACGCCCCCTCACAAAACCGAGACTTTTTGGTTCGCACCAAAAGGGTGTCGGCGTCGGCAGAAGGAGAAGGGGTCTCGGCGTCCTCTCGGTCGGGAAACGTACTGAGTTTTCGGAAACGCCCCCTCGCAAAATCGAGACTTTTTGGCTGCACCAAAAGGGTCTCGGCATCGGCAGAAGGAAAAGGGGTCTCGGCGTCCTTTTGGTCGGGAAACATACCGAGTTTTCGGAAACACCCCCTTGCAAAACCGAGACTTATTGGCTCGCACCAAAAGGGTCTCGGCATCCTCTCGGTCGGAAAACGTACTGAGTTTTCGGAAACGCCCCCTCGCAAAACCGAGACTTTTTGGTTCGCACCAAAAGGGTCTCGACGTCGGCAGAAGGAGAAGGGGTCTCGGCGTCCTCTCGGTCGGAAAATGTATTGAGTTTTCGGAAACGCTCCCTCGCAAAACCGAGACTTTTTGGCTGCACCAAAAGGGTCTCGGCGTTGGCAGAAGGAAAAGGGGTCTCGGCGTCCTCTTGGTCGGGAAGCATGCTAATTTCTCGGGAACACCCACATACAAAACCGAGACCTTTTTGGCTCGCACCACAAGGCATTTGCACCATGGAATCCCAGCCGACCCAGGAGGTCCTGACCCGACTGGGAGGGGGTAACTGTGGGTGCAAAAATTGTACCAGACCGGATCAGAGTGGCATGGGCCCGTGCAACGGCCCAAGTGGGTAAGCTCGCCCGGTCTCATAGGCCCACTCTACGGGGCTCGCAGATCAAGCCCTCCCCCTTATTGGGCCCGAACAACGGCCTAATAAGGGCCCAGCAAGGAGGCCCAGAACCAGTGCCACGTCATCATCGCCACGTCATCATTGCCATATCGGGCGTGTGCCTACGCTATAAAAGGACCCCCAAGGCATTCAGAAAAGGGGTTGGTCATTCAATTAGAGGAGGAGGATTCCAGAGCAAGTGCTAGAGCTCAATTCTCTCCTCCTTGTTTCTCTTCTAGTTGCTCCACGCAACCCCACTGTACGAAGCTTCTCTTGGCCTGTCAAGAGAACGCTCACCCCTCATTTTACTCAAATTATAGTGAAGATCAGGTGGCACCTCTCGCCCGGAGACGTAGGTCGTAAGACTGAACTCCGTCACCAATCCTTGTGTCATCACTCTCTACTCTCTCTATCTACTCTCCCATCTCTCTAACTCTACAAACCATCAACATTCAATCAAGGCTGTGGGGTGGGGTTCCCAATTAAGGCGGCTCGGAAATTTCCCCCACAGTGTTAGTGGAAGAAGTATAAGTATTCCTGAGAATCGGATAATGAACGACCCACAACAGGTAAGGGCAAAGGGTTGTGGAAGTAGGTTGAAGTCATCCAAGCAAAAGACAATGAATAAAGGAGATGGTAGGCGTTGTCGTGGATTTGGACTACGTGGACAGTTACATGATAAACGGAATTGTCCATTGCTAAATAATCAGTAATAACTTCATTTTCATTATTTACTTCATTATGTACAATTTACTTTATTCAAAATATATAGTTATGTGTCACTTTTATTTTTTTGTAGATTTAATATAAATGACGATAATGCATCTTTAGATGAATCGCAACAATCTGATGCCACTCCACTTACAGGTAATCTAAAGTTGTATATCTTTTTTATCCCTCAAAATAAAAAAGTTGTTTATTTTTAATTCCGCTCCAATATAATTATTATATTTTGTATATCTTTTCAGGATTGGATTTTGATGGATCTTATTAGGAGCTGAGAATATCATCTCAAGTAGCATGTGGTGAGAGTTCTTTAATGTTGTAATTAAAGTCTATTGGTTATTTGGTGTTATTTGTATTGTTCATCTTGGTTTCTTCGTTGTTTCTGAACTTTAAGTTTATTGTTTTCTCGTATGCAACTTTAAGTTGGTTGTTATATAAATTGTCGTTACATGTATTTGATAATACAATCTTTTTTTGCAAGGGTTGCTACTCAAGATGGCAGGGGTCGCTGCTCAATGTGCTGTCATTGTAATGTCTTAGTGCAATCTTCAGAATGTGACGCGGCCCAACTCTGTATAGTGGGTTTGGATTTGATAAGTGGTTTGTTTAGTGAGATTATTACTTTTTGCATTGTGTTGTGTCATTGTGGTTGTGTAGTGAGATCCTAACTCTATATGTAATGTAATGTGATGTGTCCAATAGTTTGGTTGTGTTTGGTGGATGGATGAAATGATGATTAGTGAAATGATATTTGCTGTAGAGAGTTGATTACTGTTATTTAACCTTATTATTTGATAGAGTAGAGAGTTGATTATTGTTATTCATTTTAATTATTTATTTGATTAAGTTGGGATCAAGTAGTGGTGACAGCTGTGGATGGTCTTGGGTTCCCTATGCTTTTCTTCTTTCTACCTTATTGTGAGATCTCTCATGTTCGACTAATATTCGATTTATTAGTTTGCTTACAGATTCAATAGACATATTTGTGCTACCAAAATATTCCTTTCAACCTGTGCACTCTTTTGCTTCATCCCTAGCACCTTAACACCTGAAACGAAAGTTATAGTGCTTTTTTCTCTACACCTCTACTGACTACTTGTTAATGTCCAGTTGGGATAAACCGAATTGTCCCATTAATTTTGTGTTTCATTGTAAAATAAGAAAAAATTATTCTAGGAATTCTCCTTAATTTGGCCTGTATTTGTTCTAAAAATGTATTTTCCTAGGTGTTCGTGAATGATCAATATCTGAATTGGGACCCGGAGAATCGGATCAAAGTCCGGATCATCTCTGCAAGGGCTTACCATTCCCTATTTATGCATAACATGTAAGTAAAAAATACGAAGTATTATGAAGCATTTCATTTTGCATTCCTTCCAGTATTACTTGCCAGCCTACCTCTATTATCCCAGATATGTCCTACTATTAACTCTGCCCGCTGTCTTATTAGTAGTGCTACTAGTAGTTCTAGCGGTGAAGCATAGGTGTAGCTTTCCAAGACAATTGGGACACATGAGAAGTTTGGTTGTACTAGTGTAGCTATTATACATACGATGATCGCATGGGTGGCTGCTCATCGGGAAGACGACCCTCTCTACTGATCATAATAGGCTGCTCATCGGTGATGACGAGCACTGCTGGAGTGACAATGGTGTCTCAAATATTGAGGGTGGTTGTTATGCAAAGTGCGTTGATCTGTCGAGTGAGAAGGAGCCTGACATCTGGAACGCCATAAAATTTGGGACCGGTAATTATCTTGTCTTGTTTCTCTCCCTTGATTTTATAGTAATCAACGTCCGACCACTGGTCTAACAGTAACTGGGGTTTTACTGCAGTGTTGGAGAATGTCGTATTTGATGAGCACACTCGCGAAGTGGATTATACCGATAAATCTGTTACTGGTAATCCTCTACGGCAGGCCTTATTTTTTATCCGTTGTCATATAGGTTGGTTTCTCCATGCCTATGCAAAATCTGTTGAGAACGATTTCGCTGATGTTGTCGTCGTCGTTGCAGAGAACACTCGGGCTTCCTACCCGATTGAGTTCATCCCCAATGCGAAGATACCATGTATAGGTCCGCACCCCAAGAACGTCATCCTTTTGGCATGCGAGGCTTTTGGTGTGCTCCCACCCGTGAGCAAGCTAAGCCTGGCTCAGACTTAGTACCACTTCATCAGCGGCTACACTGCTCTTGTAAGTACTAGCATCCTTTAAACCGCTGTCTGAATTTCTGAAGCCCTTATTCACATCCCTGGTTGCTATTGTCATTCAGGGTTAAAGGGAATGGGAAAAAATAGAAAAGAAAAAGAAAGTGGAATTTTTCATATGATTGTAATTGTTGTTTCTTTCTTCTGTGGTTGCATTATGTGATAAAATTTAGGTGGCTAGCACGGAGGATGGCATAAAGGAGCCGCAGGCGACATTCTCGGCTTGTTTTGGGGCAGCGTGCATAATGCTCCACCCCACTAGGTACGCGGCAATGCTGGCTGAGAAAATGCACAAGTATGGCGCCACTGGATGGCTCGTCAATACCGGTTGGTCTGGTGGAAGGTAATACACATAACTGGCCTGCTGCTCACAAGTTGGTTCTCTGGGAGTACATACCCTATTCCTTTGAACCTGAGCCTCTTTCCTCGGTTACGTTTCTTTAGCTATGGTGTCGACAGCCGCATCAAGCTGCCATATACTCGGAGAATCATCGATGCCGAAGCAACGGTCCATCCTCTTCTTTGCAGCAGCCCAACAAGAGGAAGCGAGGCGGTGACAATGGTGTCGCTGATGACAGCGTAGAGGAGGATTCGAGGTCGCAGAAGCACCGGTGACGGTGACAATGATGGTGATGATTAATCAGGTTTGAGTTCATGTGATGATCTATGCAACCATTGATGATTCATCAGGTTTGAGTTCATGTGATGATCAAATATGTTGTGCAACACTTTGCTCAGGCCGAGGTCGAAGTGGGTATTTCGATGCTGATGCCTGCAACGGAGACGATGAAGACGGAGTCGATGATGACGACGACGATGATGATAAAAGTGGAGATCGGTGCCGAAGCAACGGTCCATCCTCTTCTTTGCAGCAGCCCAACAAGAGGAAGTGAGGCGGTGACAATGGTGTCGCTGATGACAGCGTAGAGGAGGATTCGAGGTCGTCGAAGCACCGTTGACGGTGACAATGATGGTGATGATGATGATTCATCAGGTTTGAGTTCATGTGATGATCTATGCAACCATTGATGATTGCAAGCCTGTACATGAATAGTATGGTTAGTAGTAGGGAAATGAAAAGTTTGGGTTGTTTTTTTCCCCCACCCCCTTCCACAGTCTGTGTTGTGTGTTTTGGCCTTTGTAGCTGATCTGTTTGGTTCCAGAGTTCACGGCCTTATGAAGGAATGGGTGGATGGGCAACCTACCCGCGTTTGAGGGGGGGAGATCTGTGGGCTCCTCAACACACTACATGCTTGCCTTTTTCACTGTTGTTAGTGATGGGATCTCAACTCTACAGACCTACAAAGTTCTCACTTGAGCTCTGAGCATAGATGAACTAGTCAACAAGAGAAAAGTAACAAGCACATCTAGGCCAAAAGATTTCCTACACAAACCCCATATGCAGTTTGAATGCTCTCATTGTTGGTGATTTTGGATGAAATAGTAAAAATATTTTTTTTCTTCTACGGCCTCCCTCCTGACCCTTCTGACTTGAGTCAACATCTCTCTCTCCGCACGGATCCAGATCTGGTAGCGCCCATCAACTCGCATGCAGTTGCTCTGCCGTGCGCCGTTGTTGTCTCCAGCATGGATCCAGATCCTCAACGACCGAATCTCCGGCGACTTCCCCGGTGACGATCAACCTGACTAACTGCCTATGACATTATACTAAAGAGCATTGTTCGAAGCTTGGCGCCGGCAACTACTGGAGTTGCACTACAATATTTTATATGCTTTGTCATGGATGTGGAACATATTAAAATTTACAACACCCTCAAGGGCCTCAACCTCAAGCCGGCAGCATCTGGTTCATGTTACCGTGAGTCACCTTTAAAAAATTTTAACCCTTCAATTTAATTGAGGTCTACTTGTTCTAATGCAAAAAATTTTATATCCTTCCTTATATCTACCATCCAGGTTTTATCATGTTTCCTCTGCCTCTTCCTCCCCCATTTGTGTAAGTTCATACTCCCACCAAAACAATGCTTTCACCTTTTTCCACTCACATTTTTTAGGACAATCAAGCAGACAAATATCAGCTTGCATGGATAATCCAATGCAAGTTTGGTGCAGATTAGTTTCATGTTGGTTTTTCAAAGCAACAAAATTGGTCATGTACCTGTACTACTGGACCATCTAGCTAATGATAGAAACGAGCGCAGCAGACATTACGCTGGTTTAAGGTTGGATTTGAGAGGGGGGGGAGGGGAGTTTTTAAAGTTGTTATTTGCGATGAGACTCAAGGTTTAAGGTTGGATTTAAGAATATGAGCCAAGTTACAACAGAACTTAACAAAGATCCACAATGCATGGCCATCGGACATATTTTCATAAAGTCATAAGTATTACAATAATTAAAACACCAACGAGAGCAAAAATTGCCCATAAAATGCAAAACGCATAATCACGAGTGGAAATAACATTACGAACATATGGAGGGGAAACATGAAGAGCATCATGAAGAGTAGCACAATGAGAATCATAAGGATCTTCATGATAGGCATTAGGAGGGGAATCTCGACGTTGGAACTTCAAAAATTGTGCTTCAGCCTCCTCTAACGAACCAAAGGAGCGGTAGCTCGCTCCACTGTAGCTAGTCACCTCTCGTTGACATGCCTCCCAACTCGAGTATATCCCAGGCCTACGGCCTACAAAGACTGCATAATATTTGCACACCATATCTATGAACCTGAAGAATAAATCAACACACAGTCAAGTCAAACATGACATAAAAAAGAAATTCTTCTATATCAGAGTTTAACTATAATTCGGCACATAAATTTCTAGGATATTTGGTAAACCAAATGTGAAAGATTGGTGATGGTTCTTACATATCACTTTGTTCTCAATGCTAAAGCCCTACCAAACGGATCAAATTTTATTAAAATCTTTCATTCTTTTCTTAACAGCCCATAACAAAATCTGTTACAATTTTATTAAAATCTTATCATTCACTCAATATTCAACATGGATAGAGAGAGATGGAATCAGACCACCGATGGAGATCTAGGCTTCAAGATGGGTAGAGAGAGATGGAATCAGACCTCGGCTCCGATGGAGATCTTGGCTTCAATTAACCTCGGCTCCGATGGAGATCTAGGATTTGAGAGGGATAGAGAGAGATGGAATCAGACCTCGGCTCTGAATCAGATCTTGGCTTCGATCTCACCTCGGTGCCGATTGAGAGATGAAATCAGACATCTGGCCGCGATGAAGATCTTCGCTTCGATCGAGATCTAGTAGGCTTCGATCAGACCTCTGGGGGCCACACCTCGGGGCTCCGAATCGGCTTCGATCTCACCTCGACGCCGATTGAGAGATGAAATCACACATCTGGGGGCGATGAAGATCTTGGATTCGATCAAACCTTGGCTCCGGATGGAGATCTAGTAGGCTTCGATTAGAACTCTGGGGGCTCCGATGGAGATCATGGAGAGTGATAGAGAGAGGAGAGAGGGAGAGGTGAGGAAGAGATCCGTGATCCGGTCTTGTCTCATCAGAGAGAAATGAATGAGCCGAGCTGTACTCCAGCTCTCTCTCTTTAATCTCAGACTTATCACAGCCGTTTGATCAACGAGGTCTGATCACAGCTGTCCTCCAAAAGAAAATGCGACAGCCCGAAGACTGATCACAGCCGTTTGATCAACGTTGGTTGATCACAGCTGTCCTCCAAAAGCCCAGTGTCAGTCGCCTGGATTTTCAGCCGTCCGATGGAAGACAATCGGACGGTCAACGACGAAAAAAATTCCCGCAACAGCCCCCGGATCTCGCCTGGATTTTCGACCGTCCGATGGAAGAGAATTGGACGGTCAGCGAAAATTTTTTTCCCGCCCGCGAGAGCACCCGTGACTCGCGCCTGGATTTTCAGCCGTCCGATTGTCTTCCATCGGACGGTCAGCGACACTGAAAATTCCCTCGACAGCCCGGGCACGAATCTCGCATCATTTATCAGCCGTCCGATAGAACCGAATCGGACGGCCAGCACAGTGTCGCGAAATTTTTTTTACGGGACGTCCCGTAGGTGAGCCGAACTGACCGCCTGATGCACCGATGCACGCACCGCAGCGGTGCATCAGGCGGCTGTGGTGCGACGCCGCACGCCGCATTTTATCATTCCTCTCTCTCTCTTTCTCCCTATATATATATATATATATATATATATATATATATATATATATATATATATATATATATATATATATATATATATATATATATATATATATATATATATATATATATATATATATATATATATATATATATATATATATATATATATATATATATATATATATATATATATATAGGGGACGGGGAGCCTAGACCTCAGGTGCAGCGTGAACGCTGCACCGGAGCCCC
This sequence comes from Chamaelirium japonicum, assembly GCA_947650365.1. Taxonomy (NCBI): domain Eukaryota; kingdom Viridiplantae; phylum Streptophyta; class Magnoliopsida; order Liliales; family Melanthiaceae; genus Chamaelirium; species Chamaelirium japonicum. Next base: position 74,027,988 of record OX393552.1, on the reverse strand, counting down.
TGCGCGCGCCACGTGTCCCTCAAAATCGTCCGCCCAGCAGTTAAAACCGCGGGACGAACCGCAGCTGTCCGATCGATTCGATCGGACGAAAATCCGGCCGCCCGCCTGTAAAAACGCAGCAGCCAGCGCCCACCGTCCGATCCGTGCAGTGCCAGCCGTCTGATCCGTGCACCAGCAGCCGTCCGATGTTTCAGTTGGCCCGGGTTATTCCCGTCCGTTCGATCGAGGGACTCGAACGGACAAAAATGTTTTTCGCTGTTACTGTAGCGGCTACAGTAATAGCGAAACTCGATTTCATCCGTTCGATTCCCCTGATCGAATGGATGGGAATCACCCGGGCCAACTGATACACCGGGCGGGGGTGCGCTGCACGGATCAGACAGCGGCGGGCGGGGTGCACTGCACGGATCGGATGGTGAGCGCTGGCTGCTGAGTTTTTATAGGCGGGCGGTCGGATTTCCGTCCGATCGAATCGATTGGAAGGCTGCGGTTCGTCCCGCGGTTTTAACTGCTGGGCGGCCGATTTTGAGGGACACGTGTCACGTGCAGGGGGCTCCGGTGCAGCGTTCACGCTGTACCTGAGGTCCAGGCTCCCCGTCCCCATATATATATATATATATATATATATATATATATATATATATATATATATATATATATATATATATATATATATATATATATATAGAGAGAGAGAGAGAGAGAGAGAGAGAGAGAGAGAGAGAGAGAGGGGAATGTTACAGTGAGCTATGAGCTACGGAAGGAGAAAATGAGCTACGGTCATTTTGACCACCCTAGAAGTTTTGGAATTTCGTAAAAATTGGTGGGTGTGTTGTGTTGTCTAGGGTAACATGATTATCCTCACCAATTTTCAAGAAATTCCAAAACTTCTAGGGTCATCAAGTGGTAGAAGCTTTATCTACCGTCCATAGTAACCGTTAATTTTGCTTCTACCACTTGATGACCCTAGAAGTTTTGGAATTTCTTAAAAATTGGTGAGGATGATCATGTTACCTTAGACAACACGCCCACCAATTTTCACAAAATTGCAAAACTTCTAAGTTGGTCAAAATGACCGTAGCTCATTTTCTCCTTTCGTAGCTCATAGCTCACTGTAGCCCCGATCCCTCAGCCCTTTCTTCTCCTCTGTTCTCCCCCACCCGAGCCTCTCTCTCAACCCTAATCTCCTCCACCGCCCCGATCCCTCAGCCCTTTCTTCTCCTCTGTTCTCCCCCACCCGAGCCTCTCTCTCAACCCTAATCTCCTCCACCTCTCTTTCTCTCTCTCTCTTTCTCAGTCTCTCTCTCTTGCTCTTCTCTTGACCTCTTACCCGTCCCCCTGATCCTCTGCTCCCGAAGTCGGTGGCCGTCACCCTGATGGACGCGATCGTCGCCTGCGACCGGTGATTCAGTCTGGAGTGGCAACCATAAGGGTGTTGTGATTGGATACCCCTAAAACATGCTCCCCTCACTCTCAGCTCTCCACCGAATCCCCTCCTCCCCCTCTTCGTGCAGCCATCATCGGGATTGGCCGAGTATGATGCAGCCTGTGGGGGTTCCTGCCGCCATCGACGGTGCGATTCTCAGTGTGGTTGCGAGGAGGAGCTCTGCCAGGTATAGTTCACCTCCCCTTCCTCTTTCTCTCCCTCCCTCTTCTTTGTTTTCTCCTGATTTCCCCTTTTACCTTCCCTTCCTTCTCTTGATTGCAGTCCGGATTTAGTCGCCGATTATTTTGGTTCGATAGTAATTTTTTTTCCTTTTTGGCCCGGCCCGCCGCTTCGTCTCCACGCTCACTATATGATATCGACCAGATCGAAGGCGCTCAAGCCAATGGACAGAGCTCCCGGGGCATGAACTTCGATCAAAATCGC